>KN474246.1:444-12747 GCA_000787095.1 Periophthalmodon schlosseri | reverse complement strand
TTTGCCCAGCACCACAAAAACACAAAATCTGTTACACTACTGGGAGTACGGGATATTAAAATAGGAAGAACCCTCTGCTTGTTAATGACGGCTGTAAATTTAAGCCTAAGTGTGGTTGGATCAACTGGCAACCCGCGTAGTCCCGGTGAGGACATGGAAAACAGCAAGATATGTTCATGGCTTTAGTAACCATGAGTGAGGAGTCTGTCGGAGCATTTTAAGTCCCCGACATCAGTCACACTAAGCATTCTGTTCACCTTCAGCGCGCAGTGCCACTGTGTCATCCATCAAGGGACTTCAGCTGGCCTTAGCCACGTAGTAGTGTATAAATCAGTTACATCATTATTTTCTTAGAATTGCAGAAGAAACCTTATGCATGACAGAAAATATCACAAAACTGTATTGTGATTGTATCAAGTCAATAATTGCAGCTAGCTTTTCCATTCACAAATTTTTATTGAAATTAGATAATTTGAGTAATAATTGTGGTAGTAGCAGTGGTAGTAGTAGTAGTACAGCAGTGCTTTCCAATTCTCAAATCCCTTCCAATCCAAAATCCAAAATCCTTAGTAATACATAAGAGGAGGATTGTAATTTGAAGAAAAAGTTGTTATACTAGTTGTGATAAATTTACTAATAGTGCTTGAGATTAGGTTCTTGATTAATGTCAAATTTCCAAATTTGATGGTTGAGATCATGCTGTTTACTACTTAAAGGAACATTATGGAACTCCTCAGGTTACATATACTCAAAATCTGATTAATATAACTTTTTTTTTAGTTATTGACCTTATTTGGCCCTGCCCACTTTTGCCTCTAAATACTACTAAACCACACTCTTTGTGGTGGCACTTCCGGTTAAGCAGCAATCCCATTCATTTCAATGGAGAATTTGAGAAAAGTTTTGATAGAAAATTTTACACAAATCAACCTTTATATGTTAATGTGACCAAGTCAACACTGCACTGGTTCTCTGGGAGGCTTTAAAACTGCTCTGTAGTCCCTATAGAACTTATTTGCTGTCAAGATCGGCCCCATGCAAAATAATACAACCCAAATGACGATGGCGGCGCCCACGACAACTTCCAGAATAAGGTGAATAAGACATGTAAAAAGCTGAATCACCTAATTTCTTTCTGATCAAAGTTCCTCCAATGAGATTTTGCTGTTTAAGATTACTTAAATGACATGTAAAGGTTCAGAAATCAAATTATAATTAGATTTTGGCCTGCATGTGAACAAGTCCACTGTCTCTCAGAGAGATAAGAAAAGTTACATAGTGCACCTTTATTGTCAACAAACATGGTTTAATTTTTCTATTCCCACATACAGATATAGCAGAAAAAGTAAAAGTAGCAGCAGAAATAGTAGTGAGGGGTAATAGTGGTACTAACAGTAGTAGAGCCAGTAGGAATAGCAGTGGAGATCCAATAGTCTGGTTAAAGTCAACAAAATGCGGCGCAGCTTTACAGTCTCTTGAAGCCGCCTGTTGCAGTGGCCTGTGCAGAGCTCGGAGCTGGACAATATCCCAGTTGCATTAAGTTCAACATTTACAACCGCAGAGAAAATACTCTGAGACAAGCTCCATGCTTTTGCCGTTGTATCAGGGAGGAATTGGCATGATTTAAGGCACAACTTCCAATTAAATTATAAATTCTGCACTTTACAAAAGCAGTCTGGGCTACATCAAGTCTCTGGCAACACTCTTTGTATGTATTAGAGTCACTGAGCTCACCGCCGCTCTCCTTGCTGCCCCTCGCCATCACTGTTGTTTGGGAAAAGAAGCTAACTGGAGGTGGAAGTCCAGCTTGGAGGAGTGGGCGAGTCTGGGGCCAAGTGCTATGATGTGTTCCTTCAGTCGTGGATCATAAATATTTGTCTGTATTTTCATTTCACAAAAGAAAAGCTGTTTTTAGTTGCTGCTCATGATATTTTCACATAAAGCATTCACTCTATCAAAGATATATAGGGTTTTCCAACAGAGCTGTCTGGAAAAGGCTGAGGTATTCCCCATTTATTCAGTGAGGATATGTAAAACACTTGAATTGAGAATATGCTGTTTTTGAGTTATTGGCTTTGAGTGAACACATTGAGATTACACATTTTCATTTGTGTTGATTATTACTTCTCTTCAATGTAAGTTCAAAGAACATGTTTATTTCTGTCTTGAACACAAGTAAACTAGCATTTCATGTTTTACAACTTCAAGTTTTATGGAAAACAGCTTTTAGGCCATTATTTTTTATATTAGACAGAACAACTTGGACACAGATGCACTGGACCTTCAGCAGTGTTGACAAATAAATTAGCTACGCTAGGCCTGAAATTGTTAGAGCTTTTCCTGGATTAACTTGTGTTCTTAAAAAGTGTACAGCCTTTAAAATATATATTTAACGTAGCTCTTATATTATTTATTGTGAAATGGTAAAAAAAACATTTCCACAGTCCATTCAAAGTTAGCCTTAAAGGTACCATTTGTAAGTTTATTTGATTTTTTTTTACCAAGACGTGGCAGATGTGAAACCTGTTCCCCCCCTTCCCCCCTCTGGTCCTTTGTTCAGGCTTACCCATAGACTGTATAAAGAAGCTGGTTTAGCAGGGAGCAGCCTGTTAGCAAACCTGTTGCTAACACTAGTGGGAGTGACCTCGGTGAAAGAAGACGCCTGATTGGTCTATTATTGATGTTCATATCTTGATTTACGGACACAATAGCAAAATAAAAATACCAAGATCATTTCAGAGCGGGTTAATGTAAACATTTTAAGACCAAAATGATGAGGCTCATTGCAGCAGTTACAGAGGGAGGTGTGACAGTGTTTCAGTGTAAAGAGAATTGGAGCCAGAGTCGGTGGAGCGGTAGGCTAGCGCATTAGCTATGTCCATTTATATATACAGTCTATGGGCTCACCTGTGCGCTCTGGTCTTCCTCTCTCCGGCCAGTGCTGGCACAATATCAGACAGAAGTAACATAGATAGGATCTAGTGGTGATAGGTGAGAATACAACAGATCTAATTACAGATGGTAGCATTAAGTGGCACTTGTGGTGTAGCTATTTAAACATAATTAAACAATAATTCACGTTTAAATAAGGTCCAAAGCATTTCAGAATACATCTACCAAATGTATACAGACCTTCAGAGAGGCACATGTTTGTATAGAAGTTAGTAATCAGGTCCTCTGTACTTTGTCCTGCTGTCTGTTTAGAGCAGAATAAAGCTCCATTATCTTTGCATGCGTTTCAGCACATTGGCTTCACAGATGTGGGGCAGAACACCTCTGGACTGACTTCACTGAAGTAAACAGAGTTGGCTAAAAGACTGAACACACATGTTTCTGAATGACAGAAGCTACACGTGGCTCTATCAGCCTTTTGGCCAAGGACGATGTTTGGGATGGTGATTGATGACTTGTATACGGCAGGGAAAGTTTGTTAAATGAAAACAAAATGGTGGCTTGAGATGCAGGTCTGGTTAAAGTTTTTCTCAGAGTTAGTAAAATGGGACATGGCCAAGCTCTGCAGACTGACTCCATACATTTAACTGCACCGTGAGGAATTTAATGAGATTATGTAGTGATGACTGCAATAACTGGACGAGTATCAGAAGTAGTCATGGGTGTTGTTAAATTATGTCAACTCTTTTACAGTTTGGTCTTTTAAAATTGTATTCAAGAAATTAATTGCATTTAGTTTCACAATTCTGCAAGGCTGAAAGAAGGCGGCAATAGTCAGTTTACATGCCTTGTTTTTTTTTAATTTGTGTTATAGCTTTTACACAGTGGTTGTCCTATATTTCCACATTTTTATACTGGGGTACCTGGAAGTGGGTCTCTAGTCTTTCTTTGATTTGATTTCCTGCTTTAAACGATTTATTGAGAAAATATATTTTTCACATTGCTGGATGCAAATCATTATTATTTATATCATAATATTAATCCATGTGGTATTATTTTCAGGTATTTCGGGTAAATTTACAAGTATTGTATTGTATTGTTATATTGGGTTTGCTTGGTTCTTATTCCATGTTGGCTTGAATTTGTCTGGGATACAGATAACACATTTCTTCAATACTTTAGGAAGTTGTGAGTCTGATGAGTGAATTCAGATGGGCGTGATTGTGTATTAGCCAACCCATATCAAAACAAATATGGCTGCTTATCAAGAAAAAAGAAAGGAAAAAAATAACTCAGAGGACCAAAAAACTTCACAGATTTCCATAAAATCAATATCAAATCTGAGGTAAGAGAGGTTTGATTTCGTTTTAAATGATGGGTGACCAATGAACTTCGTGTTACATGCGTCACTGATGTAGCATTATGCACGAAATTGTCTTGCTGTGTTGGGTACAGAAGTTTGGTGAAATATTTTCCAAAATTGTTTGTTGTAGTTCTAGTATGTAGCTTCTTGCTATTCATTTTAAGTACCCTTTATTTAAGGACCTCTGTACTAATTCCTTTTGCACCCCACCCACTGACACACACTTACACTTATGTATTATTAGTGTTTGAAACAGGACTTCAACTTCAAAAACTCATTTTTACTTGAGTATTGGAGATTTGACTGACAGTAATCTCAAGGTTATCTCTAAACCCAGCCTGAGGCCCCACTTCCCCTTATTCACATTTACAAAACTACTTTTAGCACGAAACCCTACATTTACAGGCTTACATACATGCATTGTCCAGCTATAGTAATTGCCTGTTGTAAAAAGATTAGTAAGAGGGCAAATGCTTAGAAAGTGGATGACATTTAGCATGCTAGCATGTGTGCGTTCCTCTGGGCTTCCTCTGTCCTCATCTGTCACTGAACATGCTAATGGTTGTGCTATCCATCTGCAGAGGTGTAATGAAGTCAGTCAGTTCCCACCTGCTCCAAAGATGGCCGCCTTCCTGCATCGCCCCGAGGGGACAGCTGAGCAGCGTTTGATCCACGGTGCTGGCCCCCTCTCAAACAGCTTCTCTGTGAGGAGATAACCAAGCTTTGGGAATATATTTAGACACATTTGAATTTTAAAAGCAAACCATGCAGGATGTCGGATTTTGGAGGACAAAACTTCCCCTTGCATTAAGTGATAGCCAGCTATTCAGTCCTGATTGTCAAGCTGTTGCATTCTATTTCCTGTTTTTTTTACCTATTACAACATCTGTTCCTTCACCTTACCTAGTTTTTCAGTTTTTGCACAGTTTGCAATTTTATAGGCTAATGCTGTTTCATGAATCTAAATTATGTGGTGTGTACTTGCTCCTTAGGGAAATCTGCATTTGACCCATCCTTCAGTGCCAAGTATGTATTGTGAATGAATAATAGAGTAATGTAACAGCGCTTTGAAAAGTGCAATACACAGTAATTCAGAGCTATTAATATTATCAGGTGAAGCGCTTGGGGACCCATATATTTAGATCTTGAATCAGGAGTACTTGGGTAACTGGGGTCCTCTGTGTCTACTGTGAATGTTTTTATGTATTTAGATATATGAAACAGAGTTGTAGTCTTTTAGTCATTATTTATCTGAATTATAAGGATTTACTGTATATGGACAACAACAGAAAGAGGAATATGTTGAGTGAGTTTTGGGAGTGACTGATCAGTTTAATTGGCTTTTTCACTTATTGTTGTTTACTAGCCCTTCTCTGGATACACCCTTTTAGTTGATCATCAATGCACAGGACATGTCTTTAGTCGGCCAATAATAGTTGACTACAGCCCTAATATGAAGCTGTTTTTGGAGAGATCCCAATATTCCTAGAGGGTCCTGATATTCCTAGAAAGAGTTAAGGTGTGCATGCAGAAAACTGCCACCCTACTGTTGAATGTCCATGGCAGTACAGTGCTTTTTGAATAGTCTCTTATGCATAGAGCGTGTGCACGTGTGAATCTGTCACATGAAGGGCTGTGTGAGGAGAGGAGCTGACAGTTGTGCTCCCAGGATCACATGCCAGACCAGGCTGGTGTAGGGCTGCAAGATTAACCGCAGTCGAAGGCTGTAGTTTTTGAAGTTTTTGAATCTCCTGTCTTATTCTGTTTAAAAGCTGCTAACCCTGTAGTTTAGATCTGTACAAACATGTTCTGAAATGTGATTCTTGTATTTGTCAGTTCAAATTTCAGTTTTTTTGTCAATTCTCCTGAATGCATTTAAATGTGACTTTTGAACAGAATCGTTTTATTAAAACATAAATCGCAAATATAATCGCAGTTACAATGCTTGTCTGAAAAATTACAATTTGATATTTTTCTCAAATTATTCAGACCTACTAAGTTGTACACAATCTGCTACAGAATATGGATGTGGCAACAAAACCACCAATCTCTTGGTCTGTGGACTACACACTGACTGAATATATGAGAAATGAAAGGACACACATGTAACATGGACTTTTATGAGCTTTTAGCCATGTTCTAGTAGTACATTTGACTTGTATATTCATGCATGTTTCAGTAATTCCGTATTGTCCTGTATTTGAGGCATCAGTGCTCAGAAAATGACTGACTTCACCTACCACCATAGCCCTGTACTTACAATTACCGTATTTTCTGGACTATAAGTCGTGCTTTTTTTCATAGTTCGGCCAGGGGTGCGACTTATACTCAGATGCGACTTATATGTGAAATTATTAACGGCCCAGGGCCGTCCCCCCTACTTTACAACTCTACAGCAATGTACATATACTTCTGCGTCACTCACACAAACAATCTATACATCAAATGAAGGCTATGGCGCTCGTCTTTTTGAATATGCAAACCATTTTCACCTGCAATCACCACAGTGCTGACAGGTAAGCCGTTTTTACAGAAAAGTCAAAAAATTGGATTTGGACTTCACTTAGCTTTTGAGGGCCCTGGTTCTGTCAAATATCAACATATTCCCAGAAAGTTGGTTTTGTTCGTTCCGTACAGGTCCAGAGAATATAATCCAGTGAATAAATTATATCCACAATACGTTAGATCCTCCATGTCGAATCTGCTGCAGGAAAGTATTCCAAACGTGAAATCTGCTCCATGACTTTTTTGCATTTCTTTCGGTGATTTCAGACATAATAAACTTCAGACAGTGCCAGCTACTCATGCAAAACACAGCGTTAGCTTGTGATTGACACCAAGGCTGGCCAATAAGGTGGAGGTTGTGGGTTACTAGAGCCTCAGACAGCGAATCAGTGCTACAGATGGCTGAAAGTTTACGCCTCACTCTCCCCCTTGTAGAATCAACCAATTAAATTACACACGTTTAGTGACGTTTTCTCCTTACAGCCAATGAGCAGCGGAACACGACGATGTATCGCATGCCATGGTTTTCAAGTTTATCGAGAGCATAAACAAAGCCGAGTGGATCCATGGACTATGTAATTCATGCGCATTTTACGCACTGTTGTTTTGCCAAAACAAAGGAAGTACGCGATTGAGGACACTGTGGATGTTTGTACAAGTTATGCTATACCAGACTTTGTTTATTATTGGTAATTGGTTGATACTACAGTGGTGAGAGCGGGCGTAAACATTCGGCGATCTGAGGCTTCAGTGTTCCACAAAACCAACGTTGATTGTCAAGTTAGGTGTCAATCAGAAGATAACATTTGGGTTTAGCATTGGCAGCACAGTTATCGCTGTCTGAACTATAATCTGCCAGATATCAACAATAATCAAAGTCTGATCCGTAACTCTCCACAGGAACGTGCCAGAGCGCGCCTCACCCATGCGCACAGATGAGATGCTAATGTGTGCACATCTTATATTTTTACCTACAATAATGCAAACTGCAGAATAAAACACCTTTCAAACAATAGACAAATGAAGTCTAATTCATACAGCTAAACACAAAGCGCAAGGTTCTGATGCGCACTATGTGCACAGAAGCAATGCTAATGATTACACACGATATATTTTACCTACATTTATGTCAATAACAGAATAAACCACGCTTATGGATCGAGAAGAGCATCCAATCCATTAAAAAATAAGGTCCTCTACTCCTGAGTCCACCGTGGAATGTTAACTCTTTGCCACGAACCGCTCCGGGTCCAAGAGGCCTTTAGCATAACTTGTACAAACATTCACAGTGTCCTCGATCGCGCACCTCCTTTGTTTTGTCTGTTTCGTCATGTTTAGAACACAAAACTGTTGCAAAACAATAGTGTGTAAAATGCGCATGAATTACATAGTTCCTGGATCTGCTCGGCTTTGTTTACGCACTCGATAAGCTCCGTCTGTTTACGCAAAAGCATGGCATGCGATACATTGTCATGTTCCGCTGCTTATTGGCTGTAAGGGGAAAATGCAACTAACCTTGTGTAATGTAATTGGTTGATTCTACAAGGGGGAGAGTGGAGCGTAAACTTTCAGCCATCTGTAGCACTGATTCGCTGTCTGAGGCTCTAGTAACCCACAACTCCCACCTTATTGGCCAACCTTGGTGTCAATCACAAGCTAACGCGTGTGTTTAGCATGAGAAGCAAAGTTGGTGCTGTCCAAAGTTAATTATGTCTGATATCGACAAAAGAAATGCAAAAAAGTGAGCAGATTTCACATTTGGAATACTTCCCTGCAGCAGATTCGACATGGAGGATCTAACTTATTTTGTGGACATAATTTCTTCACTGGATTATATTCTCTGGACCTGTGTGGAACGAACGAGACCACCTTTCTGGGAATATGTTGATGTCAAACAGAACCGGAGCCCTCAAAAGGTAAGTGAAGCCCAAATCCAGTTTTTTGGCTTTTCTGTAAAAACGGCTTACCTGTCAGCACTGTGGTGATTGCAGGTTAAAACGGTTTGCATATTTGAAAAGACTAGCGCCATAGCTTTCATTTGATGTGCAGATTGTTTGCGTGGGTGACGCAGAAGTATATATACATTGCTGTAGAGTTGTAAAGTAGGGCTGTCGAATCGATAAAATGTCTGTTCTTGGTTTTGGATTTTGTAAAATACATTTCCAGAAAAAATATGACTTGTAGTCCAGTGCGACTTGTATATATATTTTTTCTTCATTATTATGCATTTTTTGGCTGGTGCGACTTTTTCTCCGGAGCGACGTATAGTCTGGAAAATACGGTATTTAAAAAAAGTACATTCTAGGTCTTACACTTCTGGTTAAAAAGTTACTCAAAAATGAAAGCACCATCAATACAATTTTGCTGCTTGCTACAGTGAAATAAGGTGGGGCGAGCAGCAGAGAATTGGTTAAGTCGTTTTAGAACAATATGGAGCTTTACAATTGCAAAATGTAAAACAATGATCTACACATGTTAAAGTTTATGACTAACTACAAGAAAATACATAATATTTATTCTTGAAGCCAATAAGTCAGAATACAAAACATAAATAAAAGAAAATAGAGCAAGCCCATTTCACTGTATCTTTTGGGTGAGTTGGAGCCAGCACAGTGTAAGTTTGATTGAACAGAAGGCGCCAAAAAAATCATTTCATCATCCAGGTGTTTGTGTGTTCTCCTGAAATTCAAATCAGAAAGACTTGGATCTCATCATGTTCAAATGCTTTGTCTGTCCAAACCTGTCAGCATATTTGGACTAGTGCTTATATAAAGTTACAGATGAAGACAGGTGATCCATCACCGAACTAAAAATGCAGGGCGTAATGTGTACAAATTGAAGGGTTGTCCCAAATTAGTCCTGGACTTTAACCCATATAAACCAGTTATAAGGCTGGGAGGCACTGGTATTTGTCCTGCATAATAACAGCAGCATTATGAACTAGAGATT
This sequence comes from Periophthalmodon schlosseri, assembly GCA_000787095.1. Classification (NCBI taxonomy): domain Eukaryota; kingdom Metazoa; phylum Chordata; class Actinopteri; order Gobiiformes; family Gobiidae; genus Periophthalmodon; species Periophthalmodon schlosseri. The sequence continues at coordinate 3,038 of KN474246.1, read as the reverse complement.
GACCGATATGGGTTTTTTCATGGCCGATAAGGATTGTTTAGAATACTCTGCTCTGCCAGTATTTTTGGACCGATATGTAGGGCCGATTTTGATTATTTTCCCAAAAAATATGTAATTTAAATTTACTACAAACTCCCCCCAAGCCCTTTTTTTTTTTTTACCACAAACCTATAAGAAAACTGTAGTCATGTTTTGTGCAGCTATCTCTTCATATTCACATTAATATAAAGCTTTGTGTGTATTTTCTAGGCAGCAGATTCACCAAAACAAAATATCGGCCTATGCTGGAGATTTAAGGTCGATAGCCGATACACTAAAAACTCCAAATATCGGCCTGATATATTGGTTGGCAGATATATTGGCGTCTATCTCCATTATGAACTACCATTAGGTTACTTATGCTAACAAGTTCTGCTCATTGTCAAGTTGTCAAAATTTCAAACTCTATTTTGATAAGGCTAGATACTCAATACTGATTTGGATACCACAATGATTAAAAAAAAACATTATTTTCAGACAATAGAATGCAACTTTTGACATAAAATAACTATATTTTCTTTGATATTAGCATGTGGTCTTATACAGTTTCTAATATAGATCAAAAGTCTATCCGGACCAGTGGGTGATTTTAGCCCCCTTGGGATATCTCTAGATTGATTTGGTTGGGATTAGCCTTTTGTGGAAGGATTAGAGAAGGTTAATGCCTTAATGTGTTTGAAGCATTTTTCATTACCAACAACCTCCCAGAGTTGAATGGCAAAGGTCTTGGTTTTTCCAGTGAGTCTACATTATAACACTCTCTAATGGTCATGATTGAGTTCTGAGTGACTGAGTCACTGCTCTGCCACATCAAGAGGCCCCAGTTGAGTTGACTGTGCATCTTTCTTGAATGCTCCCTGGTGGATTTGTGTTTCAGTTTTATTAGGTCTTTTAATCATCGCCACTTTTTCCTTCTGAAGTCTGAACTTTCCTTCAAACCACATGCTTTTACTGACAGGATGACTGGATGATGGAGAATTGGATAACCTCTCTGTTAAAAAGCATATCATGATGATTAGAAATGAAATCTCAATTCTATTACCTGCACATCTCTACTAGTACCAACCCTCCTCCACCAGTAAATGACCTGTTCCTGTAACCATAGAAGTCCTCCACCCTCCACACACCTGACCCTCAGCATGCAGTCTAAGAGGGGCCCGCAGCCTTCACCGTGCTCCGCTGAACCTCGCACCTCTCCCCGCTGCTACAGGGCACAATAAGGAGGCTGTGTGTCCAGGAGTGTGAAAACATTCCTGTTATCACAGTGGAAAACTCTTCCAGCTGTCATCAGATGGGTGAAATATTATGAGTCTGTCTACTGGCGAGTGCGTGCTACTCTGGGACAATCCTGCCATGTTTATTTTCCGAAACTGGATACGGTTAGCTTACCACATCGCAACCCCGCTCACTACTGTTTCCGCATGTGGAGGAGTTTAAGGAAAAGTGCCTATGGAAGTTTGACAGCGCAGGTTTCTCTTTCACCCGGGTGTGTGCTGAGAGCGACTTCATGGAATTAACCAGGGATCCAAGGATGATGAATATAATTACAACAACATGCTAACGCTAATGCCGAAACCACAAATGGACAAAATGGCTGTTGTTTGTTTAGTCTGAAGCAGCTGATGGAGTAGACCGTTTAAACCCCCATGTGCAGAAATGATGTGACATTCTGAAGGGAATGACAGTGTTGTTACTGTACTCTGCTACTTGCTGCCTTTTGTCATGGTAATTTAAGATTAATTGCTAAAGCGTGGATGTTTTAAATGAATAGAATGAGGTGTGTTGCAGTTGGGCCAGTAGAATGTGCTGGGAATATTTGTGAATGGAAATCTGCTCTGGCTCACGGTGAGAGACCTCCTACAGCAGTGACATTGTGTATTTTTGTCAAAGCCCAACTTCTAGGACTATGAGGCCATTGTATTAAAGCTGGATGGTAGTGCTAGAGAATAATAGTAGTAATAATAGACTTTTTGTTATTTCACGTAAAAATACACAACAAATTACAAAAATATCTGACTGTTCTTAGCCATTCAGTAGTGATAGTAATTCTGCTTGAATTTAATACCAAGTAATAACATTTTTACACTGATCTAATGCTGATACCAATGTATTTTGAACAAGCAAGTTTATCCAGACTGGCTCATAGATGTGTATCATGAAATAAAACCTTCAGATTTACAATTTCATTATATTTCTTTTGGTTTATTACGTTATTTTTTGCATATATTGCATTTTAATCAGATTCTCTGATGTTATATTCTACAGTTATCCTTCTAAAATGTTTACTGTGCCACCTATCATAATGAATCACTTCAACTCACTTGCATGTATTTCAGTCCTAAAAGAATGCAACATGTACGCAAGTAGGAAATTGCCCCATACATTACATCTACTGTTGCTTCCTCTGTTTTGATATTTGCGGTGAGAGGATGGCTCCAGTCGGTAGTGTGGGTCTGTAGGCCTCGCACATGGGTGATCTGTCTATCCCATCAAAACAGTGTTGACTTCCTTTGGCACACATGGAAAGCATTGAGCCACACGACTGGGCTCGGCAG
>KN474245.1:3532-37151 GCA_000787095.1 Periophthalmodon schlosseri | reverse complement strand
TGCTGCTGTCCTACCTCCGAGACAAATGTATCCTGTTCTTTTTCAGTTGGAAAGTTCTTTTTACGTACGAATCATATTGAAAAAACATAGGCCAGATTTATTTTTGCTCCTATGTGCTGCGTTCCTTGACCGTGCTCCAGTGCGTCTGACCGGGACCAAGTACGGCTGTGGAGGAGGAGGTTGTGGGGCCTGTACCGTCATGGTGTCCCGCTACCAGCCACGCACCAAAACCATCCTGTATCCTTCCACTACTATTATTGCTACTACTACTACTACTGTCCTATCACCATTTGATGTGTGTCTGTGTTTAAAGGTCCTATATTACATAAAATTGACTCTTGTGAGCTTTAAAGCATGTTGTAATGTTGTTACCTCATCAAAAACATACCCAATTGTGTTTTGTTTCATTCACACGTTTTGAGTAATCCTTTATTATTAGTCTGTCTACATCTTCAAAGCTCAAAATGCTCTGTTCCACCTTGTGACGTCATGAAGCGGTAGTTTTCAAGTTAACAACTACCTTTTACCTTGTGTTCAGTGGAGATTGGCAATTCCAGATCTTAAATTATCCATATGAGTCTAATGAAGATGTGTGGAGTTTAAAAACGCAGTGGAGCACGTCCTGTATTTCCGCATGACATCACAAGGTAGAAGTAGTGTTTTCTGTTTGAAAGAAGAACTCCATATACCATAAAACTCGTCAATATTCACAGGGACAAGTGACGCAACCTACCCAAGTTACAGGCCAGATCTGTGGAGAGGCAGCCCCGCTATACAGGAGTGGCTTCTGCTTGTGCCTTTTTCACTAGACTCATTCTGATCATATCACTGCAGAATAATCTCTTTGGCCAGCAGCTATCTGTTATAATTGATGCAACATAAACCCATTTATTTATTAAGCCATAATGGTTGGTTAAATACTGCTTTTCTACAATTGATGCAGTGAATGGAGTTTTTATAGGCTCTAATGTGCCAGGGCTGATAGTTATTTCCTTTTCTCTTCCAGTTTTGGTCGATGTCTCACGTTTTCAGCCCCATGTTGGCTTTACAATGACCGCAATATCCAGTTTGAAGTGCATTATTTTACAGTGGGTTTTTGAAGATATTGATGTATTATAAATCATATTATATTTCTCAATTTAAGTGTGTGTGTGTGTGCGAAAAATAAGTAAAGTCAATCCAGCAGCATTACAGATGCTCCTTGTGATTGAAGTTCAGTGCTGATATGATCAGAATGACTCTTGGGACGGTGCATGCACTTTATAAACACAGACAAACGCTGAGGAGAAGCAAGCAGGACTACGTAAATGTGTGATTTTTGTGCTTTGATTTGACTGTAGGCCTAAACAAACTGAGAAAGGTAAAGATGAAGAATGACTATCCTTGACTATAGTGCTGTCAGTCACTTTGCGGCCACAGCCTGTCTGGTGCCCATCTGCCAGCTCCACGGTGCAGCAGTCACCACAGTGGAGGGCATTGGCAACACCAAAACACGCCTCCACCCTGTTCAGGTCAGAACTCACAGCAGCTTTTGGTCAAAGGTCACGTCCTTCACTTTATTTTGAAAACCAGAATAAAAGAAGCAGTCCTAAATAGCAAACATTGTGATATATTTACATGTTCTCAGCGTGTCTTTAGCACAACATAAACACTACATTTAGATCACATGAAACAAAGTTGAAATAAAAAATGTTAGTAGCAACAGTGAGCCATGAGAAAAGTAACTTTGTGCCTTTACAGTTAACTTCACATGTTGGAGCACTAGGAGGAAATGTACGTCAGAAGGGTTCACACTTGTGAACACAAGACACAGATTAACTATAAACATAGTATTGTTTCCACCAGTCTATAAGTAGCTGTTGTATGTGCTGCTTTAACATGCTGTTGCGCCTGCAGGAGAGGATAGCTAAAGCTAACGGCTCTCAGTGTGGCTTCTGTACTCCGGGGATGGTCATGTCCATGTACACTCTGCTGAGGAACAAGCCCCAGCCCAGCGTGGAGGACATCAAGGAGGCTTTAGCTGGTCTGTCTGCGCAGCTCTGTATCTCTCACTGTTTACGTGCGTGTGTGTGCGTGTGTGTGCGTGTGTGTGCGTGTGTGCGTGTGTGTGTGCCTGTTTGTGCCTGTGTGTGCCTGTGTGTGCCTGTGTGTGCCTGTGTGTGTATGTGCGCGCGTGCATGTGTGTATGTACGTGTACGTGCGTCTGTGCCTGTGCCTGTGTGAGAGGTGGTAGAGACAGGCCTGCACAGTGCCCACTAAGCTGTAGGCTGCCTGTTCAATCCTCGGTACAGGTGCTGCCATTCTGAAACTAAGGGTTAAGAGTATCTAGAGACACTTTATTATATGGAATGATAATGATGTTGATTAAGTCTATAGTTAAGCTATAATTTTACTTGTATAAGGTAACAAAAAGTTCTTCTCTTGCGTATTAAAATGCATATAGACAAAATGTACTATGTATGTGTATTCAGAAGACCTATTCTTTTGGGCCTTTTAGGTAATCTGTGCCGCTGCACTGGGTACAGGCCCATTATCGACGGCTACGGGACCTTTTGTCAGGTGAAAACAAATAGACATCAAAATAGTTTTAATTAAATTATACTAAATCAATTTAAAATGTGGTTCAACAGGAAGCCAACTGCTGCCAGCTCAATGGAAACTGTGGTGCAAACAGAGAGAGCGTCCCAAACGGAGAGGAGCACGTGAGCTACTATCAGTTAGGCCTGGAGAGATCACTGGACACATGACAGTTCAATCACTTTTCATATTTTGTGTTTGTTCAGAATGGGCCCCAGGATGAACCACAGCTGTTTGACAAAGGAGAGTTTCAGCCACTGGACCCCACACAGGAGCCCATCTTTCCCCCAGAACTCATTGTAAGGCACATTCTAGACAACATGCTGTTTAGAGATCATTGACACGTTTGAGCAAAAATGTAACATAGTAATACATAAATAAAAAATTATGAGTTTGATGCATGTGAACAAATATATGTTGTGCGATTTTGTATGGGAAAAAAGTCTCATTAAACGTGTCCTCAGCTGATAGCAGAGAGGAAGAGTCCCCCAGAGACGCTGTCATTCTGCGGGGAGAGGATGAGCCTGTTGTGTCCTGGTTCTGTGGAGGAGCTGTTGGAACTCAAGACCAAGCACCCAGAGGCTCCTCTGCTGATGGGGAACACACACCTGGGTCTGTACCACAGGGTTCACTCTAGTCCTTTAGTCTAGTCCTTTCCACTGCAGCTGAACCATCAGCCACATCAGCCTCTCCATCTTGTCCCCTTCACCAGAGTCATATTGTTCTGCTTGTTGTTAATAAAACTTTTCTAACACTGTTGTGTTTCTTTGTAGGTCCCAGTATTAAATTTAAAGGCATTGTGCACACACTGATGATCTCTGCGTTCAGAGTTCAGGAGCTGTTTGAGGTCAGACACACTCCAGAGGGTAAGTCCAGTCTGTTTACACTAACTGAAATTTCAAAAATCACTTTAGAAGCTACATTATCTTGCACTATTTAAATGTCTTTCTTGACTTGAATATTAGAGCATTTTTGCACATGAAGGACAAAGTTGCTCATGATCGTTGTGTGTTACAGGTGTGTGGGTGGGAGCAGGCTGCTCTCTGTCTGAGCTCCTGTCTCTTCTGCAGAAGCTCATCTCTGAGAGTCCTCCAGAGCAGTCAGAGCTGTTTAGAGCCCTCACCAAACAGCTCCAGAACCTGGGCAGCCAGCAGGTCCGCAACATGGCTGTAAGTGAGCTGTATCTGAAACACTTTCAACTGATGACAAATATTTGTTAAGTTTTAATACATTTCAAAAATCTTTTACAGTCACTTGGAGGTCACATCATGACTGCATACCCAAACTCTGACCTGAACCCTGCTCTGGCTGCTGGAAACTGTAAAATCTCTGTGGTTTCTGCCTGTAAGTTCAAATTTTAAAAATGAAATGTAATTATATAATCAAGGCAACGCAGTTTAAGAATGTGTTCTTTGTTCTTCCCAGCGGAGAGGCGCGAGCTGCCCCTGAACCAGGATTTCTTTGTGAGCTTTGGAAAGACCCTCGTGAGGCCAGAGGAGATAGTGCTGTCTGTCTTCATCCCCTTTACCACAAAGGTACAGTCAATAATGAGTTTTTTTCCCTCGTCTTATTTCTTGATGTAAACATGTGTCCTGCAGGGGGAGCTGATGAGTGCGCTCCGTCATGCTCCCCGTAAAGAGGCTGCCTTCTCCACTGTGACGTGTGCGATGCGGGTGCTCTTCAGTGAGGGCTCCTCTGTGGTCCGTGACATTAGTGTGTATTATGGAGGAGTGGGAGCCACCACTGTCAAAGCTGAAAAGACCTGCCAAGCTCTTCTTAACAAGTATGTCATTACATTTAGGATGGCTACAGTTTGTTATGAATATTCTGACAAATGTTTGTTTAGTGAAAAAGGGGGTACGTTCTTCCTTAATCCACTGCAGCTCTAGTCTGGCTAGCCAAGACTTCACTCTTGTCCCTATTCTGGACAAAGACATATAGTCTGGGACATCCCATCTTGAGGGCGACATGATCTGCTGTGAGCAGGGTCCCAGACACATGGGCATTTGAACAGACAGAGTGTCCGGCTCACCGGGCCTCACAGATGATATTTAGCGCCTGTGTGTCCTCAGAGAGTGGAGCGAGCCTGTCCTGTCCCGGGCCTATGACATCTTGTTGGATGAGTTGGTGCTGCCCCCCTCTGCTCCAGGGGGGAAGGTGCAGTTCAGAAGAGTCCTGATCCTCACTCTGTTCTTCAAGTTTTACCTGGAGCTTCTACACAAGCTCAAACACATGGTGAGCTCCTCTTCTTCTCCACTACACATATGTTACTTCTGTACTAGCTAGTTCTATATCTGTCCTGCCTCTCAGTAAAGCAACACTGCACTGTGATCCTCGGCGTCTCTGTTATAAACTGAATAATTATGTACCTCTTTGAAATACTGTTGATTTGATGGTTGTTGTGTTTTACTTTTACAATTACAGTATATTAATAAACATTGTTTTGTAGGGTTGGATCTCCTGTGAGGTTCCAGAGAAGCTCCTCCCTCTGCCCTCAGACATCCAGCCCAGTGTGCAGCACTTCCAGGTCAGAACTGATCACATTTTTATGACATAAATGTGTGCACTTTAAACACAAGAGTCTGTTTTTACAGTCTGTGTCGAACGCCCAGAGTTCCCATGATGCAGTGGGGCGGCCCATCATGCACAAGGCCGCTCTGAGCCATGCCACAGGAGAGGCGGTGTACTGCGATGACCTGCCTCCAATACAGGGGGAGCTCTGCCTGGCTCTGGTCACCAGCTCCAGAGCATACGCCAAGATCAAGTATAGAACAGATGTGTTGTTTCCTCATTTCAAAGCGTGTGCTATGTTATTATGTGCTAATTATACAGTCATTTCACTATAACCACATGTTTATAATGGTAATTTCCCCACTGCCCTTGTCAGTTCAGCACTACAAGAGGATGCAGAGACCTGACCCTGCATTACTGTTGATTGAGTCCAGTTTTAGTCCCGTCTCACGGGTGTGTTGTGTTTGCAGACAGTTGGATGTGTCTGCAGCTCTGCAGGTGCCTGGAGTGGTGGATGTGATCACCGCTAAAGATATTCCAGGAAAGAAAGTGCGCACGGACTTTGGCTACGATGAAGACCTCCTGGCTCAGACTCAAGTGAACACAGACTTTTCAATATTATGTCAAAGTCACTGTTTCATTTTCATTATTTTATTTACCACATCAGTGATGAGTGGATATTGGGATTAATGGACATTGTTATCAGACATGTATATTTGTTTTGGTGCAGGTGTTGTGCGTTGGTCAGATGGTGTGTGCAGTGGTGGCGGACACTAAAGCTCACGCTAAAAGAGGAGCAGCTGCTGTGAGGGTCCAGTATGAAGACCTGCCTGACCCCATCTTCACCATCGAGGTCTGTCCATCTCCTCATCTCCTCTGTCTGCATTGTCATTTGGGCAGCCCAACGCATCAGGGGGAGACTGTTGCAAATGAGGCTTTATAATGACAAGGGACACTTGGGAGTGAAACAGTCCAAGGTAGCAGCTAGCTTCTGAGTTGTCTTTTTGTGCTGAAATACAATCATCTTCATAACACCATGTATGTTTCTGAGGACATTAAAATATTGTCAAAAAGTACAGTTCTGCATCTTTTGGGGCCTTTAAGAACAGAGAATTAGAGAGACCTAATATGACTGTTGACTTGTTTGCATTATTGTGTTTTCCAGGAAGCCATAGAGAGGTCTTCTTATTACGAGCCCCGGAGGAGCTTTGAACGAGGCAATGTGGCTGAAGCCCTCAAAAGCGTTCATCACGTTTATGAAGGTTTGTGGAACAGCAGAAGTAGCAACAGGAGGAAGAGGTGGAGCAGGGTCTGACTGTGCTGTGTTCAGGGGGCATCTATATGGGCGGGCAGGAGCACTTCTACATGGAGACCCAGAGCACACTGGTGGTCCCACTGGGGGAGGAGAGGGAGTTCCACCTCTATGTGTCCACACAGTGGCCTACATCCACCCAGGTCAGTTCAAAGAAGCACATATACACACTGTTACATGTCCTTGTTTCATTTACCATTGCACAGTAGCTTTAAAGATGTGAATTATTAAAGAGCATCTGTTGTGATGTTTCTGCAGGAAGCTGTAGCCGAGACACTGTCCATTCCGTCCAACAGAGTAGTGTGTCACGTGAAGAGGGTGGGAGGAGCTTTCGGAGGCAAAATCACCAAAGTTGCAATCCTCACCTCCATCACTGCCGTGGCCGCCTGGAAGTAAGGCACTGACTCAGACCGGTACAGACCGGTACAGACCGGTACAGACCAGTACAGACCAGTAATACACTTAGGACCTCACTGGTTCATGATGGTTAAGGTGGACTTTACTGTTGATGGATGGCTGTACAGTTCAGAGTATAATGTTATTCTTAAATTATGACAAAAAATTCATTTCAGAACTAACCGAGCAGTCCGCTGTGTGCTAGAGCGAGGAGACGACATGCTGATTACAGGAGGGCGCCACCCAGTGTTAGGAAAGTACAAGGTCAGATTGCCTGCTTTGTGTTGTACTTGTTCTGTTTATTCATTTCTAACGTCAGTGAAATATTGTTCATTTTCAGGTGGGATTCATGAATGATGGCAGGATTGTGGCTGTTGATCTGGAGTACTACGCCAATGCTGGGTTTTCTGTGGATGAATCTCCTCTGGTGGGTCGTAAGTTTAAATCTCACTAATTCTGAGACCTTTTCTACCCTTCCAATATTTGCTACTACATTAAAGCGGTACATACATGCTCTGTATTTTGTGTAGATGGCAGAGAAAATTGTCCTTCACTTGGATAACGTCTATAACTTCCCTCACCTCCGGGGCTTTGCCGCAGCCTGCCGCACGAACCTCCCGTCCAACACTTCCTTCAGGGGCTTCGGCGTCCCCCAGTGCCTCCTGGTGGTGGAGAACATGGTCAACGATGTGGCCATGAAACTGGGCATGCCTGTGGACAAGGTACATCTGTTCTTATGTTGACCTCATAGTGGACAACTAACCTTCACAAATGAAAGCTATATAAAAGAACCTAATGAACAGGTGCGGGAGGTGAACATGTACAGAGGGCCCTCCGTCACTCATTACCAAATGGAGTTCAACCCTGAAAACCTGCATCTCTGCTGGGACGAGTGTAAGAGGAGGTGTGAGTACGACGCCCGCCGTCGTGCCGTAGAGCAGTTCAACAAGCAGAACCAGTGGAAGAAAAGGGGGGTGGCTATTGTGCCCATAAAATACGGCATTGCATTTTCCGAGAGCTTCCTTAACCAGGTTTGTGTTAGAGTCAGTACTGTACATACTGTGATTACAGACAGACTAACATGGTTTGCGCTGAAGGGTTCTGCTTTGGTTCACATCTACAAAGACGGCTCCGTCCTGGTGGCTCATGCTGGAGCTGAAATGGGACAAGGAGTACACACCAAAATGCAACAGGTAATACACCCTTGAGTAACAGACAACCAGTCCTTGTTTTCTTTTTTTTTATATGGATCTATCATATGTAACCTGAGAAATGTAGTATTTTTGAAGATTATTTTTAAAGATGTGTAGAAACATGGAAAATGTAGCCACTCTTCTCAAATGGTCCAGCCTTGGTTCTCTCTCTTCTCTCTTTTGTACAGGTGGCCAGTCGGGAGCTGCACATTCCCATTTCTAAGATCTACATCAGTGAGACCAGCACTGGCACTGTCCCCAACACCTGTCCCTCCGCTGCATCCTTTGGGACCGACGCTAACGGCATGGCTGTGAAGGTGCAGTGTTTCGCCCTCTGAGCTCAGTCTGAATAAAAAACACATTTAACTCTGGTGTTTGATCGTGTGTTGTAGGACGCCTGCCAGATCCTGTATCAGAGACTCAAGCCTATCATGCAGAAGAACCCTGAAGGATCATGGGAAAGTTGGGTAGGAAGAAATGCTCAATTCCTCAAGCAGCAACCGCTTTTGACAACTTATTTACTTATGGTTTTGTTTTGTTTTTGTTTTGTCTTAGGTCAGTACGGCATTCTTTGATAAAATCAGCCTTTCTGCCACTGGATTTTACAGGTAGCTAAAAAGTCAGTTTTAAAGTTTTTCTGTCTTTCTCGCTTTAAAGTGATGTGTGTGCAGAGGGCCAGACTTGTATGTGAACTGGGAGAAGATGGAGGGGAGGCCTTACTCGTATTTCACCTATGGAGTGTGCTTCAGTGAGGTGGAGCTGGACTGTCTGACTGGGGACTACAGAGTGAGACCTCTTCTCTCAGTAAACATCTCTGACACCTGTGGATTTGGTTAAATAGTGTGTTCTGCGCAGACGCTGAAGACGGATCTTGTGATGGACATCGGCAGAAGCATCAACCCCTGTGTGGACATCGGACAGGTCAGACACAGAGCACTGTACATGTCTGTGGACACTCACTCACCTATGATGATTATGATGCCTTACTCTTGTATTGTGCTCTCAAAGGACCAGTGATCATTTCTCTCCAATCCTTTTTTAAAGGCACTATGTAACTTTTCTGGTGGAGTGTGTGCCACCTGTAACTTGACCTTGTAGCACTACCTCCAGGTGACTGACCCTCCACCAGAAAAGTTATATAGATAAAGCTACGCACAAGCTACACTAAATGTTACTTATGTAGTTGTTTTTGTTGCGCTTGCAGATTGAGGGAGCATTCATGCAAGGGCTGGGCCTGTACACTCTGGAGGAGCTGAAGTACGGCCCTTCCGGGGTCCTGTACACTCGAGGGCCGTCTCAGTACAAGATCCCTGCTGTGTGTGACATGCCTCTGTCCTTTAACGTCTACCTGTTGCCCAACTCCGAAAACCCCAACGCCATCTACTCCTCCAAGGTCAGTCAGGACTCATTTACAAGACAGATGTTATATATAAATGTGTGTTTATGTCCCTGCTCACCTCCTGTAGGGCATTGGAGAGCCGGGTGTGTTCCTGGGAAGTGCTGTGTTCTTTGCCATTAAAGACGCGGTGTCGGCTGCCCGCTCAGACTCGGGCCTGTCCGGTGCCTTCTCTCTGGACAGTCCGGCCACAGCGGAGCGCGCCTGCCTGGCCACTGCCACCAGATTCACTCAGAAGGTAAGTGCTTACTAAACCTGTTCTGTTCTACCTGTGCCTACTAAACCTGTTCTGTTCTACCTGTGCCTACTAAATTACTCTACAAAGTACCTTACATGAATAGTACAATGTAAGGTACAGTCTGGTATGCACTGATTACTGATCCATCTTCAACTGAGTCTTCCTCAGTCAAAAGGAACAGGCAAACTCCACTTGTACAGTTCAGGGATGTTTATTCAGGAGGAGGGAGCAGGTGATATTAAGGGAATGGTTATTATGTGGGTAGTTGTGTGTGGTTATCTGAAAAAAAAAAAAAAAGTGTATATATATATATATAGATTAGAAGCACCAATAAACTATACAGTGAAATGAATAGGGAAAAATGGCATGCTGTTACACAAAGAACCATAGGGGGCGCTAACATGATATATGAACTTCTATGTAAACCTTGAATGTTTGTAAAAATGCAATAATGGCCAAATAAGCAAAAATTTACAAAATGGGTGAATACACAGTTTACAAATAAATGCAGGGCAGAATATTGACTGTTGTGAAAGGCAACAATTAGCTTGTAACAAAACCTTGTTACAAGCGTAATGTGCCTTTACACAGAGTTAACATGTAAATCACTGGCCTTTGACGCGCACTGAACTCACGGGCCATAGGCCTTCCAGAACTACAACAATAACAGGTGTATGGTAATGTCATATGCACAGCAGACTTTTAACAATTCACATTTTGGGACTTAGGCTTAGACTTTTCTAACAACTAATGCAGTGTTTTGTACATTTGTCCTGCAGGTTCCAGCCAGTAAACCAGGCTCCTTCAAACCGTGGGCTTTGGACATCTGACACCGGTAACGTCACTGACTTGTGTGTGACAATCATTTTAATCTCATTAGGACATTTATTATTGAATCAGATCAGTAATAATAATGGCATAAACAGTCTCGTGTGTATACAGTTACATACTGCGCACATTCTTTCAAATGCCAGCGAGAAAAGGCCGTTTCTCCAGGATAAAACCTAAAAATGTGAAAAGCTGATCATGCATGTTTGTAAATGTACAACAATATCACAAATCTATGACAGTTCATTTAAGATTTCTATGACCTCTGTATAACATTTTTATAATTATATATTTTAATACACACACAGTATATAACCAGTGATTTTGTAAGTAAACTTTTACACTAACCCTACATGTGTAATGATATGAACTGAATGTATTGCATATGTGGGCATTTGTTTAAACTCGTGAATAATGACTGTAGTACAATAAAATGTACATTTCAATCAATCACAACAATCACAGTAGTTGTTACCTTAAGATCCTCATACAGTTATGGACTTGTGCATGTACTAAAGTCAAAAGTATCGAAAATCAGATACTAATCGATACAAGGGATGAGACAATAAACAATATAGTTTATCGTGATACAAAGTGTCGACAATAATCGTTCGTTGGACATTTATTATAGTCGTGAGAATCGCCAACAAAGATAATCGCCATTATGTCACAAGAATGTGCAGAAAAAAATGACTTATCCCTGATGATCTCTTCTAGATCACTGTTGTTTTCACTTATAATGAAGTACAATACTATACATATTTTAGAATAGGTTCAATATTTAAACTGTTAAAGTATAATATCCATATCATTTTTAAAGTGTCAGCAACTTTAATAATTATCGTGATATAATCATTAATTGCAATTATTTTGGCCATGATAAATGAGTAATCAGCAGATAATGAACAAAGGTTTTGCATGTTTACAATATTCTAGTGTTCGCACATTCCACACTGTGGACATCCTTGAGCTCAGACGTCGATGCTCCAGGGAGAGGAGGCCTTTTCTGTCGAGGATGAAGCCTAAAAATGGTTTAAAACAGAAATGTTCACGCATGTTTATAAACGTACAACATCACAGATGTTTTTTGTAATATATTCATCTGTTACATTTAATGTTGCTATGATTGTATTTTTCAGTCTATAAATACACTGTTTTTAAGATTTTTTACAGGATTAAACGCCTGTAAGATGAGAGGAGAGTAGAATTTACGGTCTGCTGTAGGTCATAGTGAGTAAATAATGTCAATATGTCAACACAATATTTTTTGAGCAGCAGCAGAGTCCTTTACAGTTAGTGAGAGTGCACGTGTATGTGCGTGTGTGTGCGCGCGCGTGCGTGTGCACATACCATGTGGGTGAATTGATCCTCACAGGCCATCCTGATCCTGGCAGCTGTGGCTGGAGAGCTCAGAGGGAACACAGCACTCAGCCCTCTGTCTGAACGCGCCGCAGCAATGGCCGACTTTATCGCAAAGAACAGAGTAGAGCCGAAGAACAACGGGGGCTCTCCTATACCCTGAGAACAGAGCATCAGAAGGTAAAGTCTGTTTAATCCACATTTTTGTCCTCCTTAGGGTTGGTCCTTGTTTAGATAGTACAGCAGTATCGTAGTAGTGACAGTGTTTTTAGATAGTGATGTGAAGTGTGTACCTTGGACATGTAGATGGCGTCGGGGTTCTGGGCGTTGGCCAGCAGGTGCACGTTGAACTCTGCCGGGACGTCGCACAGAGCGGGGATCTTATACTGGGACGCGCCTCTGGTCATAAGGGTCCCGTCTGGAGAGAAGTGCAGCTCCTCAATGGTGTACAACCCCAGGCCCTGGACAAAGCCTCCCTCCACCTGACAAACAAGATTATACTATGAAAAACATTTATACATAGAAATTAAGTTAGACTATAGTGATGAAGAATAGTACCTGTCCTATGTCTAGCGCAGGGTTGATGCTTTTGCCCACGTCCATCACTATGTCTGTCCTGATGTTCTGCAACAAATGACAAAAATGATAAGTCTGTTAGCAAAAATGATGAGTCTAATTAGTTTATATATTCTTGAAGTACTTTATGATCTCCGGTGAGGCAGTCTATCTCCACTTCAGAGCAGCAGGCCCCAAAAGTGAAGTAGTAGTAGGCGTTCCCCTCTCCCTTCTCCCAGTCCACATTAGTCGGAGGTCCCCTGTCAAACGCACATGAGGGGTTTTCACACTGTAGGAACTGGTACACTACTGCAGCGTTTGGACTCACGTGAAGAAGCCAGTGGCGGACAGGCTGATCTTCTCAAAGTACGCCTCATTCACCTGCAAAAGAGGCCACGTCATGCAGAGAACTTGACCAGAAAGTTTCTTCAGTTTTACGTTTAATCAGTTTATTTTTTTCCTACCCATTGTTTCCATGAGTTCTTGGGACTCTTCTCCATGACGGGCTTCAGGCGTCTCATCAGCTTCTCGCAGGCGTCCTGGAACAGAAGCTACAGTCGTGAACTGTTCTTAACACAACACGCTCTTGACTCTGCTCAAACGTATGTAGCACTTTCATTCCAAGTTTAATTAAAGGTGCTATATTACGCAAAATTGACTCTTGTGAGGTTTAAGCCTTGTTATAATGTTGTTACCTCATCAAAAAAACATACCCGGAGTCGTGCTTTGTTTCATTCACATGCTTAAATAATCCTTTATTATTAGTCTGGCTACATCTCCAAAGCGCAAAATGCTCTGTTCCACCTTGTGATGTCAGGAAGCAGTAGTTTTAAGTTAACAGTTACTTTTTACCTTTTGTTCAGGACAGATCAGCAATTCTAGGGCTGAAATTATCCAAATGATTTTAGTGAAGGTGCATGGAGTTTAAAAACACAATGGAGCACTTCTATTACAAAATGACATCACAAGGTGGAATAGAGTGTTTGTTTTTTGTTTGAGAGAAGAACCTAAATTTGCAGGGTTTGTGTGTTAAACATGTGTGGATGAGACAAAACACAACTCCAGGTCTGTTTGTGACGGGGAAACGACATAACATAGATCAGAAAATAGCACAATGTGGGCCCTTTGAACTAGTTCCATTCCAAAACAAGCCTATTACACATTACTCTTCTTTTTGTATTTTTTTGCTGGACAGTTCTAGGACAAAGTGATTTCTGGACCTTGACAGCCATGCCCACTGCGTCTGTGCCGAAGGAGGCGGCTGAGGGGGCTGCGTTGGGGACATTTCCTGTACACGTCTCCTTTATGAAGATGCTGGACATGGGCACTTTGAGCACGCGGCTGGCCACCTGATCACACACACATGCGGAGGAGAGACAGAGGAGAGGAAAGAGAGAGGAGAGGGGTGATGAGCGCTGTATCCTCAGGAGCTCTACACTGCTGCAGCCTCAGGTACCTGCAGAGCCTTGGTGTGGATGCCCTGCCCCATCTCAGTGCCTCCATGAGACACCAGTACAGAGCCGTCCTTGTAGACGTTCACCAGGGCTGCACCCTAGAAGGAAAACATATTTATATACAATTTTACAGCACAACTTAAAGCAGGAAGACAAAAGGGTGGACCACTTCTTCCATATTTTTGGTCTGGATGGTAAATGGTCACATTTTAATATAGCGCTTTTCCACCTTCAAGGCTCTCAAAGTGCTTTACATCAAGGAACCACTCACCCATTCACACACACATTCATACACCAGTGTACGCAGACACTGACAGCATTCATCTGTGGGAACTGGAACCGCACCGCCAACCTGTGGGTCAGTGGTTGGACCGCTCTACCACTGACGTTTATGTCGAGAGTGGGATTCGAACCGCCAACGTTCGGATCAGCGGACAAACAATCTAACTGAGCTCTGCTGGTACAGTGTTTGTCCACTGTCGCCTGATGAGTGCATGATCCTGGTACCTGGTTGTAGAATCCTTTGGAGAAGCCCACTCCAAACTTCTGGGGCAGCACGGCGATACCCCTCTTCTTCCAGCGGTTCTGGGAGTTGAATCGTCGGATGTCCTGGAGGCGGCTCTCGTAGCCAGCCCTCTGCAGACACTGGTCCCAGCAGCGCAGCATGTCCGTGGGGCAGAAGGCCTGCATGTGGTGGGTGTAGCACAGGTCTCCTCGGTACATGTTCACCTCACGCACCTGCACAGCACAGGTGGGATTGTACATGAATCATGATCTAGACGCGCCAAATCACAAACCACACCAAAAGACTTTTTTATATTTTAAAAGGTACCTTATCTTTTTCCAATAGATGTTCTTATAAAAGTTTTGTCGTTCAATGTGTGTCATAATATAACGTGACAGTCACTGGTACAGAACTCGCCAAAAATCAGATCAAAATATTAAAGCATACTTGTACTTTTTACCTTTAACACTAGCTTCTGTTGAGCTTTGAAGGACACACCCGATACATAGTGATGCTGTTCTGACTAAAGTGAGTGTGTGAGCGAGTCCTGACCTTCTCTGGGGCCAATCCACAGCGCACAGCCACCTCGTGCAGCACACTCTCCATGACCGTGAGCCCCTGTGGCGCCCCAAACCCCCTGAAGGCCGTGTACGAGGGTAGGTGGGTCCGACACACCAGGCCCCGCCCCCTCAGGTGAGGTATTCTGTAGGCGTTATCCATGTGGAGCAGGGCCTTGTCCATGATCTGTGCACATTTTACACAATTAGGAGCAGATGGTGTCAAACGTTTCTTGACTTGTGCCTAATTTGTTTACTCACAAAAGCAGATTCGTCCAGAGTGCAGCCTCCATTACTGTAGTAAGTGATATCTGCGGCCACAATGGTCCCATCACTGTTGTAGCCCACCTGCAGCACACACAAACTCAGCTTTAATCAACATTTTGTGCTTCTAATGGGAGACTGTGGTCACATTTTATAAAAGATACACATATCTAAAGTGGTCTATAATGTAGAGCACCTTGTATTGTCCCAGGAAGGGGTGTCTCCCACTGGTGATGAGCATGTCGTCTCCTCTGTCTAGACAGCAGCGCACGGCTTTACCGGTCCTGAGACAAACAACATCAATGTCATCTAAGTAAGACGTCCTCTGTAAGTAAGTAATTTGGCATCAGTGGCTGGGGTTATTTCTGTTTGTTTTATTTATTATTTCTGTACATGTGAGGGTTGATCTCACTTGTAGGCAGCCACAGCGGTAATGGCCGACAGCGGTGCGATCTTAATAACCTTCCCTCCAAAACCACCTCCCAGCCTCTTCACGTGACAGGTGATTTTGTTGGAGCAGATGCCCAGGGCCTGGCTCACCAGCTCCTGTGGCGCACACACACACACACAGTTTATGCACGCACACCGTTCAGAGAAGCAGCGCTGTGAGGGAATCAGGTTTAACGTGAGGCTTTACCTGAGTGAAGGCAGCGTGCTGAGTGCCCACGTACAAGTCCATCTCATCACTCTCTCCCCGCGGCACCGCGATCAGCCCCTGAGTCTCCATGTAGAAGTGCTCCTGACCGCCCATGTAGATCTCATCTGTATCACACAACAGTCACATACACCAGCTGACAAACTGCTAAAAGTACTTTGATAACTACAGAAAGATTACACCACTGAATAGCCGTATAATATTTAACAGAAATGGAGGGCAGATAAAATAATACTCTTGTTAATAGGCAGATTTGTGCTGTGGATTTTCTATTGGACATTTCTATCAAAATATAACATAAACAAATGAGAAAACCGTAACCTGCACATGGTTTGATGCCCTACCCTCTAGAATGTGTTCCGCCGTCTCCAGAGCTGTGTCCACATCTCCCCTCTCGATCTTCCTCTTGGGCTCAAAGTAGGAGTCGTGTTCTATCGCGTCCTTTTGAAAACGCACAGACTGATTATCCCTCTGTGCGAGCGCATTTATCTTTATCTTCATGAAGTTTACCTGTATGGTTAAGATGACTGGCTGCAGGTCCTCGTAGGTCACCTGGATCCTGGCTGCTGCTCTCCGGGCCCGCTCCCTGGACTCTGCCACCAGCGCTCCAATGATCTGACCCACACACAACACCTACACAACACACACACGTTAGGTTTCCATCCTTCTTGGGAACATGACATTGACTTACATTCATTTCCTGGAAACTGATTAACCTTAACCATAGTCACTACTTGTGTAACCTTCACCTAAACCCTAACCTATTTAAACCCAATTCCTGATCTTCTTGTTCCACTGTTTCACTCCCACCTCTTTCTCAGCGAAGATCTCTTCCACAGTGTTAAACCACAGTCTTTGGTTGGACCCAGGGACGTCTGCAGCTGAGATGAAGGTGACCACTCCGGGCATCTGCAGGGCCTGGGATGGGTCAATGTTTCTGTGAACAAAGAGGGAAACATTTCAGTCAGTAAACCTTATTATTCAAAGTACGTTTCATGTTTATTTTCCCCAATTATTACTTTGTTTTATGGGATAATATCTGTGGTAAATAAGTGGCATTTTGTGAAGAAAAACATGAAATATAGAAGTTGTGTATTACAGGAAGTTCTCAAAAGTAATCCCTATATCTATGTTATCAGTACACAAAATGCCATCCAAAATACAGGAATAACTGTTTGAAACAACTGAAAGTTGTCATATATTTTATCATCTAATAATTTGTGCGTAAATTTGACAAGTTTTGGCTCTTGTTTACAGTATGGTTGCTAGGTAACTGATATAGAATTACGTCTGTCACATCTACAGCCCATCTCCAACAAACAAGTGAAAATATAAATCACCCAAATTGTCAAACTAGGGAAAATTGTCAAGATTTTCAGGGTATATGTCAAACAGTAGGTACAGGGATGTTACTGACATAATTCTAGCGTGGGCTCTGCTGCTGGTCACCATGTGCACAAACAGCTCTCCGTGGACGGGCGGCAGGTCGTCGTAGTACTTGGCCTCTCCCGTGGCCTGCTCCGCTCCGCTGCAGTGCATGCTGGGACGCCCCACCGGGTCAGTGGAGGGCTGAGACTGGGACACAAGCTGCGGATAGGAAATTACAGATTGTAAAAATGAATATATACGGATAAGATGAACAACTGACAGTTTCTTTCTTCCAACTGTTATTGTATTACTATTCCAACCATTATTGCCATAACAACCAAAACAGAGCATCCAATTTCTTACTCTGTCAATATAAATCTCAGAGATCAGTGACAGATGAGCCACCCCACGTTTTTGGAAAAGAATTTAGGCCTGACCCCCAAAAAAATGAGATAACGCTTCAAAAAATATTACAAACGATAATATTGATTACCATTTTTAGCAGACTAGTAAACCTTTTTGAAACATATTGCAAGGATAAAAATTTCCTTCAATAATAAAATGGCACCATGAAACTATTCCAGGTCTAATCTAGGACTAAACCAGGTCTAAAAAGTGGACTACATCATTGTGACCGTAGTGCTAAACAAGAAATTATTCAAAAGGAGGACAAAGAAGTGGATAAATGAACTCTAAATTAGACAAACCCACAAACTGAGCTGTCGAAGTACCACCTGAATGAGCTTGAGTACTACCAGTGTACACGTACCACAGTTTGAGAAACACTACACTAGATTAGTATTGATGAACAGTCAGATATAAAATTCTACCTTCTGCAGAACAAATGTTACAAAAATTATGAACCAGCACCTCACTACACATTTTCTTAGATACAAAATTTTATTTATTTATTTATATTTATCTTTTATTTATTCATTAATAAAATTCCAGCCCGACCTGGAATGACTGTGTTCCCTGCGGCACCTCATTCTTGAATGGTGTGAGGGCGCTCAGGTACTCCGCAGGGAGCCTGGCATCTGAAACGCCCTTAACAAAAGCAAAAAAAAAGAGTTACAATCCAAATTTCACAGCGTCATGACCGCACTAACTTATTCGCTCCTCACCCTCTTCCTCATCTCCTCTGTGACGTACAGGTAGAACTTATAGAAGAAGCTGAGGACCAGGGTTTTGCGGTACTCGGGCTTTCCTCCGGGGATGGACGCAGGGACCCTCACCTCCTCGGTCAGAGAGGAGCAGGCCTCGGAGAGAAGCTCCTGCCCCCACGGCCTGGAACAAACACGAATGCTATTTGCAGCAATCTTCCAAGTGTTTAGGTAAGGTCAGGAAGTTTTTGTTCATCGTAAACCGAAACGGGTCCATTGATTTCCTCAAACTTCCTGAAAACTGCACAACTGAGACCCGCCTCATCATGGTATTTCATTGGAGCAAGAAGCAGATTTTCACAAGCTTGTTTTTATTGTAGAAAATGGATGGGCAGAGACAGGGTTAAGGTGAAATAAAGCAATTCTAACAACAAAACATGACTCAAACATGCATGAATTAAAACAGACCAGACTAGACACTCCAAAGTCTTCATATTGGTACTTGTAGATCCAAGCGTCGTCCTTACCTTCCCACGAGCTGCTGACAGGTGAGTGCAGGTGTGACCAGTGTGGGCCCCACCCCTCCGTAGAAGATCCGGAGGGACTGGATGGTGTTGGAGTCTCTCTGCAGACTGACCTTCATTCCAGCGTTCACAATGGAGAAGGCCAGCTCCCTCCTCTGGGCCTGGCGGAACGCTGCCACGTATTCGCCCTGAAGGGACAAATGTGTAAACTATGAAACTATATTACTGGGTGTTAGTCTTTTTAGTGATTTGATTTTTTGTTTTTAAAATAAATAATTCTTTGTAGTTTTAGACAACAAAAATGTCATGCTAATTTAGTCTAAATCCATTATAGTTTTACTCAAGAAGATTTTTTTTAACACAGTATGTAACTTTTTATGTTTTGTATGTTTTGCTGTGTTTATTGCACTGAAAAAACTTGCATCTCCACAAACCCGACTCTTATTTGGCCTGGAGGAGGGACTCTTCTCGCCTTTTCCATGGAAACGCTGTTCCTTTGGCTATAAAATTCCACAGTATGGTTGATATAAAATGTTTCTCCATTAACAATGTGCTGAGGTATGGTTTTAACTTTCTATTTCAATGAAATCATGCAGGTGAAACTGAAAGTACATACTGAAAGTTACATAATGTAGCTTTAACTAATTGATAAATTGCATTGCTTCACGACATGTACAGACGTGTTCTCGGGCGTTGAGTTTGTTTATGATCTGGTTTGAGGCTCTGGGATTGAGAAGTGGAGTTTAGATCTAGTCTTTACTTGATCCCTTCATTAATTTATGTTAAATTTTTATTATCTACTTTTTATTACCTACAATTATCTACTTTTAGTTATAGTTTTAGCCTGTGAAAAAGTAACTTAACGAAGTGTCCAGTGTCTTACCGGTTTGGAGAATGGGACATGGAGCGACAGCAGCACTTCGTCCGGTCTGAGGATGGTCTTTCCAAAAGCAGGGAACACTTTGTCATCCAGAGGAACCGTCCTGGCGCCGTCTGTAGGTAAAGACGCATGATAAAGAGGTTAGATCCTGTCTCACGGTGACACACCGTATGGATGTGTGAGGCTGGACCTTTGGAGCAGAGGTTCAGGGAGCAGTCCAGGGCGGCCAGCACACTGCACAGGTCGTACTTGGGGTTGGCACTCACAATATTCCCTCCAACTGTCTGTGAGAGCATAAAATACAGATGAATCATTATAAACATAGTCTGTCAACTATGTAAAGCTTGAAAAATAGTGGAGTTAAATGCGCACTATGAGACCTTTCCGGTGGTCTCCATGGAGATGTTATTGTTATGACTTGAACATTCCACAATCAGACATTAAAACGTTTCTATCTAGCCTTCATTTTCATTGCTCAAAAATACCCTGACAAACATGAGCGTGGTCACTTCTCCACAGATCTGGTGTGTAATTTGGCGCGATGGTGTCACCCGCTTGTCTCCATGGAGATAGATAAGTGGAATACTCTCTGGAACATTCCAGGCAAAGCAATGACATCTCCATGGAGACAAGCAGGTGGCTGACCATCCAACAGAAAAGTTACATATTTCACCTTTAAAAAAAAAAATACTAAAAGTGACTCAAATAAAATATTGTTAGAATGTCTGTGGCCTATCGCTAATTAGCCCCTGATGAGCTTTTACAACAAAATGACATGAATGTTTCTATATAAAGTAGAGTTTAACAAATATCCATGTTGTAGAAGAAACAGTAGTAGCCCGAGAGTTGAAGAGAAGAGGCGTGACGCTGGAGTTCTAACGCAGCAGACGTTTATTTGCATCAGTACAGGACCCAGTCCCCGGAGACATGAAACCTCAAGACACTATGACAGTGTTGTTCATTCCAGTCTAGTGCAGTCCAGTCTGGCTATGCTTCCATTGTAGGGAGTATTATATCTCTGACAACGCAGGCTAAGATAACAAAGATTGAGCAATGAAATTTCTCTAACAATTGCCTCCTCTGAAAACTTTGCGTTTTCACCAAAAAGAGCTTTTAAAAATTTAGGAAAACTCAAAATTTAACCTAAATCAAAGTAACCTAAAACCTCTAAATCTCTAAAATAGAAATTAAAACCAACAATGGAAACATACTCAGACCTTTTACATTTAACACGTAGCATAAATTGGCAGTAACATGATAAGCAGCAGTAACAGGTGGGTCAGAGCAGTGGGTTGGAATGAGCCCAGGTGTTGATGACATTGTTTCAGTACATTTCTTCAAGCGTTAGATTTTTTTATATAAAAAAAAATGTAATGATAATAAGTGATAATAAAAATATAGCAATATAGCATTTAATAATCAGCTCATGCTTATAAAAATCAGAGCCATTTTGTCCACACTGAGCAACTCGGCGCCTCAGTGACGTGATATGCACTGACAGAACTGAATATTTCTTTTATGGATCATACGGCTGAGGAATTACAGAGACACTTGAATCTTAACCCAAACACACTCCGTCATGTCAAATATTTTAAAATAAAACTCAAACAAAATAACCCCTTTGAAATGTTTATTTATTGTAAAGCAATAAATAAAAATGCTAAAAATGTAAACATTGTCTGAAAGCTGTTCAGCTCTATCATCAGAAACACATTTGAGACCATAGTGTTAATTTATTTACACCTTATGGTTATTTTAATGTTGCCACTGATGTGTTATTATTTATATATTTTAAAATTATACAATTACCTGGATCTAATTTAGGTGAAAACAATGGCCTGTGCATATATGACTTATCTTACTTTCTGTCAACCACTTTTTCCTTCTCCTGAGAGACACGTCTTCCTCTTCTCGTGAATGTCTCCCTGAATGTTTTGTCTCCAGGTCAGTGGCCATATTATTACTATCAGGCTGTAAGATTTTTCTTCCTCCAGCCCTCAGCTCCCATCCACGATCATGCGACATCCTTTTCTCTGTGTGGAAATAGATTATTTAGTTATCAACCTGGAAAGAATTATGGATTAGACCATGTTACACACCCAAATATTATGATTATGGAGTTATTTAGTTTCAAAAGGTCCCAACCGTGGCTTTTGATTCTGCCGAGTTCACACTGACCAGCCCACAGCAAACAGCAGCACCAAGTGTTCAGCTACACCAGCCATTCCCAGCCCTAATCATATTTTACATGTAAAACAATATATAATGTTTTAGATTAGATTTATATGAGAAACAACACATTCACATGGGCTTAATAATAATATAAACAAATATCTTGAGTTTTAAATCAACTTTACACAAGCTTCTCTCTTGTTGTGTGGACAACCTTTGGGGCCCCCCTGCAATGCTTCTGAGGCCCCCCAGGGGTCCATGGGCCACTGAGCTACACAATCAGTGACTCCTGTTAGAGTCACTCAAAGTAAACCAAGCAATACATGCAATTCTGAGACTAGACAAACTTTAACATTTAAAATGTTCTACTAAATTATTGTGATTTCTTCAAGTTTTAATAATTGCAACAATGTTCTATTGTCAATAACAGTCAATAACTGTTTCCCAGCCAATTATTCAACAAGAAAGCCACACCCTCTGGACTGCCAGTTTCCACCTGACAACTTAACCCCCTGAAGTGTCACTACCTGTTCAGGAACTCTGGACCAGAGCCTGATCTCGTTCTGGTGCAGTTCTCAGCAAATTAAATGTAACAGCAGCAATGCTAATGACAAATGTTAGCACAGCAACAATCAAAAACATATAAATAAATGAATGCTAATTGACCACTATATCTATCTATCTCAGTTATATATATATATATATGTACAACATATGTTTTAAAGCTCTGCAAGCTTTTAGCTTTTAACCATGTTAGAATATTGATCCTTCATTAAAAGCATATGTAGAGTTGCATTTCATGTCATTCACGCTGGTTTCAGGAATCATAATCGTAAGAGTCCTTTGTCTGAGCCTCACCAAACACTTTCCCGTGACGGTGATGTCACAGATAGAAGACTTTTTTATTTCATAAATCATCACCAGACATTTCTGCCGTTACTCCTGCGTGTTTACATTAGCATGTCCAAACGTGTTTCCCTCTGCAGTAAACAGCAAGCTGCACCAGGTCAGAGTGTATTATGCACTGAGGCTGTGAAACGATGTCTGTATTTTTACTCAGGCTTCTTTTAAGCTCCAAATCATAAAGATGCCCCATCTTCACGGCATCTTCCTGTGAGACAATATCGAACAGTCTCATAACTAAGTCAAAGGGCTACAAGTGTCAATTTACAGAGTCACAACAATCACACAGAGACACAGAACAAAAGTGGCATGCGGTTCACTGACAGAATCCAGCACAAGGAGGGGATAAATCATCACCAGACATTTCTGCCGTTACTCCTGCGTGTTTACATTAGCATGTCCAAACGTGTTTCCCTCTGCAGTAAACAGCAAGCTGCACCAGGTCAGAGTGTATTATGCACTGAGGCTGTGAAACGATGTATTTTTACTCAGGCTTCTTTTAAGCTCCAAATCATAAAGATGCCCCATCTTCACGGCATCTTCCTGTGAGACAATATCGAACAGTCTCATAACTAAGTCAAAGGGCTACAAGTGTCTCAATTTACAGAGTCACAACAATCACACAGAGACACAGAACAAAAGTGGCATGCGGTTCACTGACAGAATCCAGGAGCAAGGAGGGGCAGGGGGCGGGTCCTTTTAAAGGCGTGGCAGCTGCAGGTGAAGGCCCAGGAGTGGCCAGGCTTTAGGGCCTCGCACCAATCAGCACATAGGACCCAGGAGCCAATCAGGTACTAGCTTTCAAACAAGGCACCAACCGCAGGAGAGGTCTGTCGGATCAAGGCTTGCACACGCAAACGGGGATCAGCAGCAGAGATACGGCTGTAGGAGGAGCTGGAGGCCTGAGGCCGTAACACACCATAAACAAGTCATCATCATGTTCATTATCGTCATGCTTTTCATGTGAATATTAGCAGGTCTAATATCATGTTGGTATTATTTATCTAATTTCTTATGAACTTTAACAAGGATCATCCTTTACCCATAACCTACATTCATATTTTGGCTAAAATATTCATAAATTAATTGAAATAATCAATGTCTTTTAAACACTTTTAAATGACTCATTTTTTTCTTAACCTCATTGCTCAAAATTAACCATGTTACAGAACCAAAACCAAATTAAAAGCCGCAAGCGGCATCAAACGGCCCTCGCACACTTAAATGTTATTTTCCCAATTCCCATCACACAGACTATTTAATAAGGCAACGTCTCCCTCCATTTTGTCAAAAAAGAAACACTTGCACTTACCAGATTAAGCTGTTTGTGGAATTTTTGTTTGTGACACCAACTGTTGTAGAATAAATTGTAGTAGCCCGAGAGTTGCATGACGCTGGAGAAGTTTATTTACCATCAGTACAGGACCCAGCACTCGAAGACATGAACCCTCAAGACATTACAGTGATAGTGTTGTCCATTCCAGTTTAGTGCTGTCCAGTCTGGCTATGATTGTAGGGAGTATTATACCTCTGATAACGCAGGCTAAAAGACAACAAGGACTGAGCTGGCAGTAAGTGCCCGAGATACAGTGGCGAAACAGAATTTCTCTAACAATCCGAGGGCATGGATGTACTCACTGCCATGTTTCGGATCTGCTTCCCGGCCAGACACTGGAGGGTCTGCAGCAGAGCCTTGTACCCCACGTTCTGCTCTTCCTCTGGCCACTGCACCGCCTTCTCCATCTCCCCCTTCAGACGGCTCAGACTGCTGCCCGCTCCAATGGTCAGGCCTGGGGTAAGAGCATTGGGGTCAGAGGGGAGGGGGGGTCTAGGGCATGAGACGGGAGGTAAACAAAACACAACCAACCGTCCTTTGACCACTCCACTCGGGACAGTTCAGACACTCTCCCAGCGTAGATGAGCAGAGGACTGGGCTGCCCTTTCACCAGCTGCTTTGGACCTGGAAAAAGCAGAAATATGACAAATTAATTTTAAAAACAGAAAATAATGTGGCTTTCCTAGAAGAAGATCCGTCACATGCTTTTCTCCACTGAGATGCTATTGTTTTGCCTGGTATGTTTCACAGTATTAAACTTATCTAACTCCATGAAGATAAACAGGTTACGCAACCAGGCCAAGTTAATAGTCAAATCTGTGGAAAGGCGACCCCACTCACAGAAAGAATGCATGTTTGTAATTGTAATTGTACGAATGTAAGTCAGAAAAAATTAATGCCGTTCTGTGGAACAATCCAGAGAAGAAGATTCAGTACCACGATTTGATGCAAAGATCAAAATCTACCATTAAAAGTTCATTAAACTGAACTGAGGGCATTGAGTAGTAACATAAAATAATGTGTCCAATGTGGCTAAATATATGTCTTTAATTTTAGCAAGCAAGTCGATGTCCATTTCCACACTTGTACCTATAGTGGTGTTGCCGAGGATCAGGGGCGCCTCTGGGTGCTGGGATTTGAGTTCCAGTAGCTGCGGCAGGTCGGACGGAGCCAGAAGAGTCACCCTCTCTCCTCTGAAGCACAGGACCTCTCCAGAGCACTGCTTAGTCCTGATCTACAACACATTAGACATAAGCACTGGCCAACTGCCACCACTTAATAACAACTACACCTGGATTAATTAAGCATGAACATGGTTTATTAACAATGAGTCAGGCTTAGTTAAGTTAGGGTATCACTAAGCCTGACTCATTCTTAATTTAAGTCTTTGTTTATGCTTTACTAAGGCTAATTAAAGAGTAGTTAGATTATGAAGTGTTACCCAAATTTTTGACCCCACCAATATTTTTGATCAAATGTTTTATGTACAAATTGTTTTAAACCAAAATAGTAACGTTTTTCCCCCTTTTTTTTTTCAGTATTTTCAGAACAGAGAAATACAGCAGACCACAGAACAATACAGAGCATCTAGGGAAAGCAGTTACAGAAATAAAACAAAGTATAGTTTTTCCAATAACAGACAATCAAATATCATTTTTTTTAATATTACATTTGTCAGCAGAAAGTCTCAATGAAAAGGTCAGTCTCTCCATGTCATATATCTCATTGACAACCTGAATCCAGTCTGTGAGTGTAGGTGAATCTTTACACAACCACTTGCGGGTTATGGCCTTCTTCGCCCCTGCTAATAGTATTGACAAAAGATATTTGTCAGATCTTCGCATCCCATGTGAGAGGTTACTCAATGTCAATGTTACCCAATGTCAAGCCAGGTCCAAACATACCCTTCTATCACCGATGTCCAGTAGGGTGCGATCTTGACCCAGTCCCAAAAAATATGAAAATGTCCAGCCCTGTCATTGCCACAATCTCTCCAACATTGAGCTTTATCTGGGTCATTACAGTGTTTACTCCTGACATAAGGTGTTACAAAAAAAACGTACCATATTCTTCCACATAAATTCCCTCCAAAGGAGGTAGTCATGGTAGTTTTGCAAATATTTAACCAGTCATTCTCCGATATTTTAACATTAGCTTCTTTTTCCCATGCCTCTTTAATATACAGAGTAGAAATAGTCTTTACTGCTTGTAAACATTTATAGATAATGGTTATTTGTTTCTTGGGAGTGTTGCCTTTACAAGCTTCTATAATGTTCTTCACCAAATCATTTACTTCCTCAGTAAATTTAATTTTCCTATCAAAATAGTGCCTTAACTGAAAATATCTAAAGAGGTCATGTTTGTTCAAATTATGTGCGTCCGAGAGTTCCACGTAAACTTTTCAAAACACCATTATTTGATATAGTCCAGTAACCAGTGATACCCCGCCATGACCACTGTCGAAACCCATTATCTGTGCTCGCTGGTAAAAACTCTGAATTAAAAGCCGGCCATCACAGAAATCTGGCACTTCCTTCAATGTTTTTGTTTTTAACTATTTTACTCCATATATTTATTGGTACAATTATCCAGGCGGGCAGCAGATGTGACTCTAAGTACTTTTTGAGAAGAGGCTGATCATTGAGTAGAGACTGGAGAGGTACATCAGAGTATGACTGGTCAATCTCTTTCCATTTGGCCTCACAACAAGGATCACACCAACGTATCAGAACACGCATCTGAACTGCTTTATAATATCCTTCCAGACATGGCAGGGCTAATCCACCCTCCTCCCTTCGTAGCTGTAATATCGGAAACTTTATTCGTGGTTTTTTGTTTCCCCAAATAAAATTTGAGATCATTCTATTCCACTCACTGAATTGCTTGGGAGATATCTGAACTGACAGTGTCTGGAAAAAATAAAGAAACCTTGGCAACAGATTCATTTTTATTATGTCAATCCTATTATACATATTCATTGGCAACAATGACCATCACTGCAGATCCGCTTTAATATTGGAGGTTAATGTAGTATAGTTTTCTTCAACGATTACTGATAAATCCTTTGGTATGTGTACTCCTAAGTATTTGATGCTTTTAAAATTTGTCATCTTGCGAATCTCAGGGAAGGGTTGATAGTTAAAGGAGATTATTTGGGTTTTCTGCAGATTCAGCCTATAACCAGAATATGTACCAAAGTCCCGCAGCAAGGACAGAAGATTAGGTAAACTGACTTTGGGGTTAGATAATGTTAAGAGGACATCATCTGCGTATAAACAGGCTTTATGTGTGGTGTCTCCTATAAGAATCCCTGAAATATCTCTATGTTCTCTAATGGCCTGAGCTAGAGGCTCAATAAAAAGTGCAAACAGGGTTGCGCTGAGGGGACAACACAGAACATACGTGACCTCCAAAAGTGAAGTATAAGTCCACCTTCAAGGTTGGGAGGGGGATCCCTGAAGGACCTTCTGTCCATCGTGGTGGCGTATAGTAAGGAAGCGATTTCCCCGACGGCCAATCAGATATAGTGTTTCAGTTATCGGAGCTCAAATGTAGTATTGATTACACTCTTTTACCACGCAGAAACCTGCCCTGAATCAGATGGTGCCTCGTTTAAACACCTCCAACTTTTCCTGGATGCTTCTCGTCAGTTCATCTCTGTTCCAGCCCTTTATCGCACGCGGAGATTCCCACGTAGGTCTCCTCGGTCTGGGAGAAAGGGTCAAATCCGCTGTGTCCTCCGCTCCCGCGTGCAAAAGCCCTCTTCTCTTCGGGTCGTTCGTGGCTTCCTCCACGCTGTTATACACCACGGTGTCATTGCCCCCGTCGTAGAAGACGCGGAGTCCAGCCGGGTATAAAGTTTGGCAGCGATATCCCTTTTCTTTGAGTATCTTCCTTACGGGGTTGTAAGGTTTACGTTTGAAAAGGTATAAAGTTTGGCAGCGATATCCCTTTTCTTTGAGTATCTTCCTTACGGGGTTGTAAGGTTTACGCTTGAAAAGGAGATCACTGGGGTAGTCTTGGTCGAAAAATACACGCCTTCCATTAAACTGAATATCTCCTTTACTCCATGCAGAGCGGAGAACCATCTACTTCATCTTGTGCTCCAGAAAACATGACGATAGATCTGGGGTTAGCGCTCGGTGGCGGCGCTGTATGGCTAAGGTAGCGTTAGCGAGGGAGAGCTCGGATTTAAGAAAGTCCTCCATAAATGCTTGAATATCAGTCCCCTCCGCCCCCTCGACAATCTCGTGAATTCGGAGGTTATTTCTGCGGGAGCGGGTTTCTAGGTCTGACAGTCGCTTGTGGAGTTCCAGTTGTAGCTGTAGAGCGCGTTCCGGAGCGTCTTTGACATCAACATTGAACTCCTCTGTCGGCTACTCTCTGTGTAACATGCTTCAAGTCCGTAGTGAAACCATCCATACGCTTTCCCGTTTCTTCTCTAAAGCCACTCACTTCAGCCTTTAGAGTGTCAATCCTGTCATTAAATTCCTTCTTAATGTCGTTTTGAACTTTTCTCAGCTGTTATAACGTTAGTTTGATTAGCATCCATGCTCACACTTCCTGTTAGCTTGTTAGCCGCGTCACCTTCTGCGGGCAAAGAGTCCTCTTCGTTTGCGATGTCTTGCAAGTTTGCTCTCGTCTTTCTTTTATTACCCCCTGACATATTACTGGTAACTTTTATTTCTAGTTATAATGCTTCTTTTATCAGGGGGCAGCAGGCCGTCAGGGAGCTACAAAATTATGCTGCCGACTGCCTCCTCGCCATCCCGGAAGTCTCACGTTTTTCCCCTTTTGAAAAAAAAAAGTTAATAATAGAGCTGTGATTAAAAAGTTTAATCGCTGCCAAGTTCTATTATTTTTCTGTCCTAAATAGTTGTTTATTTTACCTTTTAGGTTTAAATATTCTGTAGTATTCACTCAGTGTTGTGCTGGTTTGACTTGGATATGATTTTTCTATGTGTCTGGGACTAAGTTATTTGAAAATGTCAAAATGTTTGATAATATCAAAAGGCTCAGTTTGCAGACTTTATGGGGCCGTTTCTCCGTCATCACTGACTCTTTTTGAATAGTTTAAAAACTCGCTGCTTGGACTTGTCTCTGTCGCGCTCTCTGTACAGCAGGACCCTCTTTCTCATGTCCAGTGATGTGACATTTGTGAACGAGTCGACTCTTGAACGGCTCCTTAATGTGAACGGTTGGAACCAGATCTAATTTTTTAAAAGAACCAGATCTTTGTTATGATAATATGACAAACCATGAGCTCTGGAGGGAAGATGAGGTCTTGAGTGGGGTCCAGAGGTAAGAAATTGTCCTGGAGGAAAAGCTCTTCTGAGATCTGAAAAATCAATCAATTAATCAATCAAACATGCATTATTATAGCGTTGCAATACTTAAATATGTCCGTACATCACTTTCACTGGAGTCGTTGTGTCCATTTTCCCTGCAGCACTTTCCTCCACCTGTTCCATTTTGACAGCATCCAGACGACTGTGGATAACATAAAAAAAAAGATGAGAGAAGATAATAAGATTTTGTTGTGAACCACATGTAACCCGGAGCTCATACCTGACTGTCGCAGAATGTCTTGAACCCATCAATGATCGGTCTGTAGCCAGTGCAGCGACACAGATTCCCTGTGTGAGAAAGAACATTACATATTATCTAAGCCCATTACATTTTAAAGTTTTTGTTTTGCTTTACCTTAATATTTTATTCATCATGATGTATACACGTTTTTTTTTTCCTGCACTCACAATTTAAGCAGCTGTAACGTGACTGGACAGTAGTGTATATTCACTAATTAAAAATCCATAAAGAAACATGCAAATATTCAAAACAAAAATTACAGGAGCTTGAGCATTTTTTATATAACATTTTACGCTCCAATACTCAGGTTTAGATTGAAATATAAAAAAGTCCACTTGTTATTACGTAGTTTCAGTGCACATAGAAAGTACTGGTATAGGGGGCCAATACAGATACCACACAGAGAATGTACATTAACCAAAGGATGAGCAGTTGACGGTTAATGTGCAACAGATAATGGACAACCGAGCACGTTGTCAAACTGGGTAAAACTAGGTAAAGGTTTCCGTAGCACGACAGACCAGTTCTGACCCTTGTGGACAGGCCTGCGAGCACATAAACCATCTTACCAGCAAGAGCCTCCCTGATGTCCTCCACGCTGGGCTGGGGCTTGTTCCTCAGCAGAGTGTACATGGACATGACCATCCCCGGAGTACAGAAGCCACACTGAGAGCCGTGAGCCTTGGCAATCCTCTCCTACGATCACATATACGTTCACGCTGATAATCACAGACACGTGCGCAGTCTATGAGCTGGGATAGATCTGTGTACCTGGACTGGGTGAAGTTTGGTTTTGGTGCTTCCGACGCCTTCCACGGTCACCACAGCTGCTTCGTGGAGAGTGACTATGGGCTGGAGACAAGCTGTCACTGCGTAATGTCTGCTGTGGTCAAGGACACCAAACTTATGAGAATGAAGGTTCGTTAATGTGGTTATACTGTCTCCTTCTCTCAGTAAGGAGGTCGTGGGTTAGACTCCCGATCTCGCTTAGTGGTCTACACGCATTGCAGGAAGGATACATCACTGTCTCCTGGTTGTGATCGTATCTGGAGACCATGACAGTGCAAGCCCCGCAGCCTCCTCCTCCACAGGCAGACTTGGTCCCAGTCAGACCCACTACCACCAAGCAGAACGCATCATTATTTACATGCATTTTTTGGCTTTATTTCACAAATCAGGCTGAACCAACCATGTTCAACTCTTTAGGAAGGTCTATTTTCATTACTGTTTGAAGTGTTACCTACGTCCTTCAAATTAAAGTTTACTTAACTCATAACTTTTTTCTGAATAATTTTTGGGACAGACCTTTCCTCCGGAGGTAACTGAGCAGGACTTCCTCTGGATCTGCATTTTTCTCGACAGTCTGTGAAAAATGAATGAAATATTGTGAATGGAACCGCGACAAAAGGTCATCAACATCACAGCGGACACACCAGAGCACATGTCACACGAGACAGAATCAGACTCCATAATGCACTACTGCTGCTACTACTACAACTACTACTAACTAAGAAAGACATTAAAATCACAATACAAACAAATCAAAGCATGAATAATCATCAGGACTTAGGAGGTAGTGTCCATCCTTTGTTTTGATCCTGATCTGATGTATGACAGATCAGCTGACTCCCACCTGAACCGCACCAGCCAATCACAACAATCGATTAGACGTGCTTAAGTGACCCTTCTGACTGCTCCATTCACGGATGATTTGCTTTACGATTGGAACAAACACAAATGGTTATAGGCTGGAACTAAGTGGTAAGTTTACAGCTCAAGTAAAGTCACACATTTATTTATCAATGAAAAACATATCTTAAAATTTGTCTGTTAATTCATAAAACAATCAAAATCCCTATTTTTTTATTATGTATTTATTATTACTACATGTGTTTATTTTTTTAAAACATATTTTTAGTTGAATTTGAGTTGCATATTTCAGATTTGAACTGTGTTCTGTGCTTTTGGGACAGAGCAACAATTATTGCATTAATATTTTCCTAATTCAGTTAACTACATTTATTCAGCCTCGTGATATTAGAGAATGTTCCACTGAGCAGCTCTCTCCTTTGCATTTCTAGACTGTACTTACAAAAACTTGCAAAAAAATAAAAAATAAAATAAAAAATTTGTAGTAGGCCCAGTAGTAGCAATACAAGTATTGGAGTAGCAGTTATTACTTTGACTATATTACAACATTTCATCTCAAATGCAGTGATTCATCAAGTATAAAATTTTAGAAATGAAATAATAAAAAAACTGTGACCTTTTTCCCGTTGATGTAGAAGAGGAGCTCACTGGAGGCAGCCATAACTCCACTTTAGTCCACAAACCTAAAGAATCTGGAGTGAATTCACAGCACCAAACCCTGAGGAAGGAGAGAACCCACTGCCTGCTGCTGATTGGACGAGACGGCACAAGTGGGCGGGAGCTTATGAGGAAAATGGTATCTATCAGGACAATGATAAAGTATCTAATACTGACTCTTATTAAATTAATGAAATGTAAAAATGAAACAATTAAACAGGTTAAAAATGTCATTGTATGTCATCCAAATGTAACTTTATGTATTGAGTTTCTAATTTAACAACAACAACCAAACTGTGCTAAAAGAATAGGTTAATGTGCAACTTTACCTGAGATTTTTGTGCAGTTCTTAATACAATTTTCACACAAAACAGTGTGAACAAAACTGAAAACACTGTTTATGTTTAAAATCACCCCCATCAACACACACCAGAACACCACTTTTAGACGAGTAGTGTAGAGTTATAGGACCAGTATCACACCATTTCTGTTGGTTTGAGAGTGAGGCACATGCTGTAAATATCACCTAGGTAACAAAAAAGGAACATTTTCAAATCTGTGTTTTTTAGCATTTGGTATCTGAACTGTGTGAGAGGCCCATTGGACCTTTGATTTCACCACTGAAGTCTTTTACGTTACAATCTGTGTTTAAATAGTTGATCATTGTGTTTCAGTCACTGTTATGTAGTTTTTAAGTCAAGATTAAGGTTAAGGCTTGACAGTTGAAATAAGGTTGCACCAACATGAAGTGAGTGTTTGCTTCTTGAGTGGCAGGTTTTGGAATTTGTGCCGAAAAATTTGACTTTAGCACCAAAGCGATTGAAAAAACTGTAAAAGGACCAGCACCATAGAGTCTACTGCATCAAGTACTACTCTAATACTACTAGTCCCACCACTACTTTTACCTCAACTAATAAAAATGCATACCTCTGCTACTACTTACATGAATACTACCTGAAAAAAGTAAATCACTGGTTTAACCTATAATTTATATCGTAATCATTTACATCTAAATATTCTTAATTGGTCATAATGATATATATTAAATTGGTCAAACTAAATTTGTTTAATTTATAACAATTAATACATTATAAATTGGTTCAATGTTTAAACTTTAATTGGGTAAATTTAAAAAAAAATTGAACTGTCATTATGAGCCAATTTAAAATACTAAATTAAATTAACATACTTGTAATAGATTAATATAACTTAAAATTCTAAATTAAATGAATGTACATTTAATTGATTAATGAGGTTCATTGGTTCAACTTACAATTTATATTGTAATCCATTTACATCTAAAAAGTCTTAGTTGTTCATAATGACATCTATTACATTGGTCTAACTGATTCTGATTCTCATTCTAAGAAGAATTGGTTCACGATGAAAAGTATGTTACCTTAATGTTCAACGCTGATTGAGCAAATTAAAAACAATTAAAGTCCTTTATAACACATTACAACCCTCAATATTGTTGTTATTCTTAATAAAAAGCAAAATTATCAATGTGTTCTGTATTTACTAACAGTGCATGCACAAAATTAACACGTATAAAATGAAAGCTACGGGTCTCCGAGGCCTGCTCAAAAAACCCCAAATGGCATTATTTCAGTGTAGAGCTCCATAACTCAGCCATG
>JACM01078110.1:0-12889 GCA_000787095.1 Periophthalmodon schlosseri | reverse complement strand
GCAAACTTCTGGTTTCAACTGTATGTATAATTTGAGTGAAAAAGTGGAAAATCCAGTTCGTCCGACAACGAGTACAGGGATACTACAGGAACACACTGGTACGAGTACAGGGGTAACACTGGAACACACTGGGAACACTGATGCTTATGTAACTAATAATTACAGGGAATCAATGAACCAAAAGAGCACAATAACTAAATAGTGGTTTAGTCGATGAAAACGACGCCACTAAAATGTTTACATCTGTTTTTCATGAAGCTGTTTGGGATTCTAAAGATAGGACATGTGTTAGAGATGTGTGGATTGTGTTAAACTTGGAATACTGGACAAGATAACCACTCTGCCACAGTCACACAGGGAGAACATGCACACTCCTCTCATAATATGGAGGTTGTGGGTTAGACTCCTGATCTCTTTGAGTAAAAGTAAATGTCTGTGACATGACTGTAGGGAGCTGCTTTACAGGATGCCTCTTCACAAACATGTTTTGGTCAGAGCTAAACTAGTCTATTAAAGACACTGTCTCACTAAAGTCATGTTCAAATGAGTTAAAGTCTTTCACTATTTGGAATTATACAAAGTTTTTCACTGCAATAAAAAAAAAGAAAATGAAAAAACCTGATTTTATTTTAGTCTATGTTTTGGTTAAAAGTGTCATAATGTGGCTTTAAATGTGGAGTGTTTTAGCATATAGGCATTAGGGGACAATATTGCCAAAAATGAATGTACTGGTTGTATTTTCCTAATTACTAAAATTGGTAAATATTTTTACAGTCATCAAAAATGTGCCAAAATGTGCAAATATTCTAATCCATGAAGTACAGAAGTGCAGAGCTACACGCCCTGTCAAAGCTTTGGACACGCCCTGTCAGTGCTTTAACACAAAAAATAATTGGTATTTTAATTAAAAAAACACAATTTTGTTTTACAGACCCATATAAACAGAGAAGGAAATGACTCATGTGTCACTTCCTATTGTTTTGTTGCCATAGAAACTCAGTATACACTGAATCATAAGTAGCAAAACAAATACTCACTTTTCAATATTAAAGTCTCTGTTCCTGATTTTTACGTTTTTAAAAATGTGAAAAACAGAAGTAGCAATTGAAATGAGGCGTTGGGCGCTTTGTGCACAGAGTCAGTTACTCACCACGGAGTTCATAAGCGCTTTTTTCTCAGAGACCAGAGCGGAGTTTTGCCGTGATGGTAAAAGCTAACAACAAGCATGCTAACAGCACACTTCCTGATTCTTGGACAATAAAACACTTTATTTTGACCTCAATAGCTGTTTATACAACTGTACTGGGGCAAGGCACATTTTGCTCATATACATGGAGAAATGGGGTACAGGACCTTTCATTTGTTATTTCAAAATGAAAGCTATATTTTGAAGTTGTTTTTTCTTATTTGTTGACAGGTTTTGACCTTGCAGATGCGTTCGATGATG
This sequence comes from Periophthalmodon schlosseri, assembly GCA_000787095.1. Classification (NCBI taxonomy): domain Eukaryota; kingdom Metazoa; phylum Chordata; class Actinopteri; order Gobiiformes; family Gobiidae; genus Periophthalmodon; species Periophthalmodon schlosseri. Next base: position 11,442 of record JACM01078110.1, on the reverse strand, counting down.
GTAAGCAGATATAACAGTGATAAAATGACATTAAAATGACTGAGATTCTTCACATGGGTGATTCAGTGCACTTCACACTTCACTCTTGTTTTCGTACGGTCAGGCCTCAACAATCATTAGGAATCCAATTGAAACTGCAATTTGAATCAGCAATTTGCTATTATTCTGTGTAGAAGCTGCTAACCCTGTAGTTTAGACCTCTACAAACATGTTCTGAAATGTCCCTGTGTGTCATATGCCCTTCCTGTGTGTCAGATGCCCTTCCTGTGCGTCAGATGCCCCCCCTGTACGTCAGATGCCCCCCCGTGTGTCAGATGCCCTCCCTGTGTGTCCATGGGGTCTTATTCTGTGTAAAAGCTGTAGTCTGTAGTTTAGACCTCTACAAACATGTTCTGAAATACATGGGATCATTGGATTAGTTTAGCAGTTCATATACCTACATTAAAACTGCTGGTTTAGTTCTGTGTTAGTCCTCTTTTAGACCACATTAAATACTAGGTTAGACCTGATTAAGTCCTGGTTTAGTTCTGTTCTAGTCCTGGTTTAGTCCTGGTTTAGGTCTGTTCTAGTCCTGTTTTAGTCCTGTTCTAGTCCTGGTTTAGTCCTGTTCTAGTCCTGGTTCACCACTATATAAAAGTCAACATGTTTTTGTCTTTACAGAACCCAAAACAACAAAACCACCCAAAAAAGACGGTGAGTCATTTTGAATTGTGCAATATTCTGTTAAAATGAACAGAAAATAAATGTTAATAAAGTCTTTTTGTCCCTTTTAGACAATTTGAACTTTGACCTCTCTGATGCATTTGGAGGTAAAGCTTGGATGTTGGATTTCAGTAGAATTTCTAGAATTTTATGTCATAATTTCAGGTGTAGGGCAGGGCCTATATACTTCTATATAACTCTATGTAACTCTATGTAATGCTGTAACTCTGTGTAACTCTATATACCTCTATGTAACTCTAAATAACTCTATATACCTCTATGTAACTCTATATAACTCTATATACCTCTATGTAACTCTATATGGCTCTACGGGAGATTCACTGTTTTTAAAGAAATCTCCAGAATTGTGCTCCACAAATGTTAAACCTTCTCATTATTAGTTTGGGATCGACTCCACAAACTCGTCATATTAATCTTCTGTCTTAAAGTTCTTTGATGACACTCACGTCTTTGGGCTGAATCATGGAATCACTTTATGAAGAGATTGTGAAAAAATAATTTCACTTTTGTTTTTTAAACAGAACTTTGTGCCAGTTTTTGTTCCACGTGAATAGGCCTAGTGATTAGAGATATTAACCATAAACCAGGTCCACACATGTGCATATGAGAGCCCTGTCTCTGGTTAAACTCCAGGGCGTCTGCTGTTGTGATGACGTGAACACATATTCTCTTCTAAATTGTAATATTGTATTTTACAGATGATGATCCAGTCCCAACTAAACCACCCGTTGTTGCCCCGCCCAGTGGTGGAGGAGGTAATTTGAACAATTATTGGTACTTTGCAGTGGCATCACGCTGGGGGTGTTCAACATGTATGTGTATGTAGGAAAGTTTTGCAGTTACCATGGTAACATAATGCATACATTAGCAAACACTGCTACAAAAGTTTTAAGATTGTCTGAAAACTCAAGAAAAAACACTAGAAAAAAAATTTAACTGTATTTAAAGAGCACATTTCAGGAGCTTTTCATCAATCTGAGCGTTCATGGTCCTGTTTAGGAGTTTGATTTTCAACCAAAAGGTGAGAGTGACTAACTGAAAAACTGTGGCTAATGCTAGCTAGCTCGTGACTGTGATGTTATTTGAGAGGGACCTGTTTAACAGCACAAATCAGCTCACCTGTTGGAGTTCAACTAAGTCACTTCTTTATGGTCAAAAAGTTCAAAACACTATTTCAAAGGTTCACCATATAATTGACCTGCTTGGAGATGTTATTGCAGTGCCTTTAATGTTCCACAGCATGGCATTAAACATAAGCATCGTGCATTTTATTTATTACACATGTTTTCATATGTCAAAAATACCTTAAAAAACATGCATTCTTACTGTGAGCGGGGTCGCTTCTTCCAGATCTCATCTGTAACTTGGTCTAGTGGTGTCACTGGCTTGTTCCCATAGAGATTGATAAGTTTCTACTTGCTTGGAATGTCCCATAGTGTGAAACATTCCAGGCAAAGTAATAACATTACCAGAAAAGTTACAACAATAATGTTTTTTTAGTGTATTCGGACTATTCGTACATCCAAGTATTACACTATACACACACACAGACACATGCACACACACAGACACACACACACACACACAAACTTATACACACATACAAACACATACACACACATGCACATGCACAAACACACACAAATACACACACACACAGACAAACACACAAACACATACACACACGCACACACACAGACACACAGACACACACACGCACAGACACACAGACACACACACGCACAGACACACAGACACACACACACACACAGGCACACAGACACACACGCACACACACAGACACACAGACACACACACAGACACACAGACACACACGCAAGCACACACACACACACACACAGGCACACAGACACACACGCAAGCACGCACACCCACACACACGCGCATACGCACACACGTGCACACACACACAAGCATGAACGAACACACACACGGACACATGCACACACACACACAAACACACACACGCACTGATTAAAAGTGAATGCACTGTAAAATTAAAAACACAAAATTGCAGAAATTTTTTTAAATAAATTTGTTTTCATTTTATTTTCATTTGAAGATTTTCAGTATCCATTTTTGCATAATCTTCTGTAACTGTTTGGATATGACAGTACAGGCCATATACATATGACCCTTCTCCACATGCAGATGGGTAAATGTGTTTAAATGGTGTCTTTTTCGTGTTGGAAGGTGGAGGAGGGACTCTGAAGGACTCTGACTTGTTTGACGTGGGCGGAGGAGGAGGAGGCTACGAACCAGACGGAGGCAGGTCTGGAGGTAAGGACTTAGAGAGCTCAGAGCTTTTCTGTAAACTGGCATTTTTCTGGAATGTTCTAGTCGTTTCTTCTCATTGAGCCTCTGAAGTTGTATTTGGAGTGATTCATGTTTGAGTAATCTTTAATCGCTTATTTTCAAGACGCCATTTTGCCGATCTACCCCCGTTTTCACCTCCACTGTTACACACCCACTGTGGCATACACGCCCACTGTGAGGTACGCACTCACTGTGATGGCGCCCACTGCGATGTACACGCCCACTGTGACGTACACTCCCACTGTGATGTACGCACTTCCTTCTCCAGTTTTCTTTTCTTTTCTAGGATTCGTCAGTGTCGCGTAGTCATTTTGGTACAAATGAAAAAAAATGGGTTGCTCACTAGTGTGCGGTAACACAGACGTGTGTGTGGTAACACAGATGTGTGTGTGGTAACACAGACGTGTGTGTGGTAACACAGATGTGTATGGTAAAACAGACGTGTGTGGTAACACAGATGAGTGTGTGTGTGTCTGTGTGTGTGGTAACACAGTGAGCTGTGTGTGTGGTAACACAGACATATGTGGTTACACAGTGAGTTCTTGGCTTTAGTCACTAATGGAAATGATCAGGTTCAACATTTGTGAATTTACCTTTTGGAGATTTCTTTTGAAAGTACAATGTTATCCATAATTGAGACACTGTGGAACATTCTGGGATGAAGCAATTCCATCGCTATAGAGACAAGCATGTGGTGGACCCTGCACCACAAACGTTACACCCCAAACTCTATATTTGTGGGTTCGTTGTTAGTCTGTTCATACAGATGTATTTTCATTTAGTTACAACAGGTTAAATAGGTCAAATGCAGTGTAAACGTCTAATAATCTTGTTGCCGTAGTGATTGCTGACTCAGTTTTTTGGTGTCTCACATAAGAACACTGAGGATGAAACTAAACCTGCCAGATCACATTTCAAACTGCAAATTTACAATGTTTGGACTGTGTATTAGTTTGACAGACAGAACAGTATTCTGTATCAAGAATCTCCACACGTCAAATTCACAAATGTTTTTCCCTGATCATTTCTATCAGTGACATCTCCATTCTCCCGCTGTATTTATCCAACCACACAACATCTGGGAGGGCATCTGACACACCACAACATCTGCAAATTCACTAGAGACATTTGACCTGCCCCCATCTCAGTCTAACACTACAAGGATATAGGAGGATGGGAGGGCATCTGACGCACAGGGATATACAGCAGGAGGATAGTAGGGTACCTGATACACAATGATAAAACAGGAGGATGGGAGGGCATCTGACACACAGGGATATAGGACGAGGATGGAAGGGCATCTGACACAGCTCTTTGATGTGGGTAGGTTTAAGTCAAATAGATGATTCAATCACACTTGTATTAATAACAGCTCCTTAAATCTTAAACAAACAAATTCACAATATATTCTTTTATTTGTACTTTTATGAAGCCTCAAAAGTGCATTATGAAACTTTTCTGGAAGGTCTGCAACCTGCTTGATGATGTTATTGAGTTGTCCAGAATGTTCCACAGTATGGCATTAAACATATCTATCCAAACTAGAACTAAACCAGGTCTATACAAGGACTAACATAATCTAAACAAAGACTAAACCAGGTCTAACCTAGAACTAAACCAGGTCTAACCTAGAACTGAACCAGGTCTAACCTAGAACTGAACCAGGTCTAAACATGGACTAAACCAAGTCTAAACATGGACTAAATCAGGTCTAAACTTGGACTAAATCAGGTCTAAACATGGACTAATGCAGGTCTAAACTAGAACTGAACCAGATCTGAACATGGACTAAACCAGCTCTACCCTAGAACTACATGAGGTCTAAACAGGTCCCGACAATAGAAGGCAAAGACTGTAGGGGCCTCATGAGTTCACTTTCACTTGTTTACTTGAATGTTTTTTGTGTTTCACAATCACAGGTCCAGCCGTGGATCCTGAATACAATCCCAACAGTAAGACTTTTTTATTATATATTGTGTAGAATTGTATAAAATAAAATAACTTTTAAAATAAAATAACTTTTATCATCTGTATCTGAATAATTGTTCACAAATGGAGCTCCACAGTCCCGCCCACTTCCAAGTCCACTCTGGTTCTGGGAGAAAACTTTCCATTACTTTTTCCCATAGACTTTTGGAAAAATTCAAATATTAAGAGTTCAAAGGCACAACGGAGGCTAACCAGCTACGTGCTAACTAATCTCCATAACACGGTTGTTTTAAGTCCAAAAAGTACAGTTCAAATACAAGATTCTGTGAAATGTTTTATTAACTCTGTGGTTTAAAGTTTCATATACAGATTTGAAATAAAATGATAGGACTGGTGCTAATTAGTTACAGAGATGATTAGCCCTGAGATTTCTAACTTTTAATATCATTTTTATTTGGAAAGTCTATGGGAAAATGAATGGGACATTTACAGCCAAGGGCAGGTGCTCACTGTTGTGCTCCATTAACTTTGACTGCCAATGTTATTGTGTCCTTGGGCAAGACACTTCACCAGTCTTAATGAGGGTGATAGTTACAGGGACAGATGACAGTTACATGGACAGTTACATGGACAGTTACATGGACAGATGGACAGTTACATGGACAGTTAGACAGTTACATGGACAGTTACATGGACAGATGGACAGTTACATGGACAGTTACATGGACAGATGGACAGATGGACAGTTTCATGGTGAAGTTGGTACAAGTTTCTGTTTGTTTGGTCAGTTTTGTTTCTCAGTATACAAGCTTTCATGTGGAAACAACAAAAGTGTCCACTCTGCAGCAAAAGAGAGTTTATTATTTACTTGAATAAACCTGCCTCCATAGAGTTCTCCATAGAGTGGAACTTCAGAGGCCACATTCCTCCCATAGGGACATAAGGATCAGCCCTTAAAGGAGCACCTACACACATCATATTTTACAATATTGGACTTAAGAAGATTTAGACGAATTGTACACAAGGATTTTTTTTTTATATCTAATTCTAATTTATTCAAGTTTTAACTAAAAAAAAAATGGTGAAATTTTAATTTTTAGGCAATTTTTCAGTGAAATTTAGTTTATTGAAATACTAAATAAGACTTCCAAAACCCCCTCTGTGTATTTTTAGTATCAAATATGTCCACAAAAGGAAGCAAGAAATTGAGGCCCGGCTCTTTTCATGTTTGTATTTTGAACATCCCAAAAATGGTCAGTTTTGGTTGTTTTTACACATAAAATCCCTTAATTTTATATGAAAAGTGTACTCACGTTTATGTTTCAAATGGATATCTCTAAATGTAAAATTTTTTTCCTCTTCTCCTGCAGCATCTGGCCTTTCAGGTCACAATATTATGGTAAAACCCCAAAAAATGCAAATGCAGTTCATTCTGTACTCTGTACATTACTCTGTAATGAACCCTAAATGCACATGCTTTTTATCCGTTTCTGCCACATTCACATTGTCATTCATAAAGTTTGGGTTGATAAGGCAGCTCACACACAGAGGAATGCTGATCTCTACACAATGTGAGTGAAGGATTTCACTGTACTTTGGTCCATAATGGTGAATAATGGTATAACTTTCTACTGGAACATTTGATATAGTTTGATTCTTGGGGTCATTCTGATGCAGTTTTTTGTCCATCTTTTATTGACCCTCGTGTTTTCTGTGTTTCAGGCGGAGGAGGAGACCAGCCTCAAGGTAAAGCTCCTCTTAATACTACTTCTTGTGTCATAAGAGCACATCCTGTCTTTGTCTCTGTTCTGTCGCCTCTGATTTTATGAGGTTTTTGTTTAAACTATGAACAAGTCATGATGTTGTTTCCGGTTCATTGTTCTGGATTGGTGGCCATTTTGTTTGTTGGTTTGGAGTTATCATACTGTTTTGTTTGTTTAATATCCCCAATGACTAAGAATTGCAGTTATTATAGTAAAAGAAAAAGAAAATCTGTCAATTGGACAAAACGTTGTAGGAGTGTACAAGACGTCTAAGCCATTTCTTCAGTTCTGGTCAGATTACTGGTGGACACTGCCTTATATCTATCTGAAGGGAGGAAAACAGCTACTGTACACCTACTGTAAACAATAGCTGTTTACAGTTTCAGTGTAGTGAGTTCCTCCCTTCAGTTAGATATAGGCAGTATCAATAATGGTATAACTTTCTACTGGAACATTTGATATAGTTTGATTCTTGGGGTCATTCTGATGCAGTTTTTTGTCCATCTTTTATTGACCCTCGTGTTTTCTGTGTTTCAGGCGGAGGAGGAGACCAGCCTCAAGGTAAAGCTCCTCTTAATACTACTTCTTGTGTCATAAGAGCACATCCTGTCTTTGTCTCTGTTCTGTCGCCTCTGATTTTATGAGGTTTTTGTTTAAACTATGAACAAGTCATGATGTTGTTTCCGGTTCATTGTTCTGGATTGGTGGCCATTTTGTTTGTTGGTTTGGAGTTATCATACTGTTTTGTTTGTTTAATATCCCCAATGACTAAGAATTGCAGTTATTATAGTAAAAGAAAAAGAAAATCTGTCAATTGGACAAAACGTTGTAGGAGTGTACAAGACGTCTAAGCCATTTCTTCAGTTCTGGTCAGATTACTGGTGGACACTGCCTTATATCTATCTGAAGGGAGGAAAACAGCTACTGTACACCTACTGTAAACAATAGCTGTTTACAGTTTCAGTGTAGTGAGTTCCTCCCTTCAGTTAGATATAAGGCAGTATCCACCAATAATCTGACCAGAACTGAAGAAATGGCTTGGATGAGCAGCGAAACGTCTTCACTCCTACAACTTTTTGTCCAGTTGACAGATTTTATTTTTCTTTTGCTATGAATCACATCTGGACGACTGAAGGATTACACAGATAATTGCAGTTATTATGGAAAATTGACTTTTTATATCTTTCTCCCATGTTCTAACGCCGTTCCCTCATCAAAAACATGCCTGAAGAGGTTTTACATGCATGTTTGAGTAATCTAGGGATCTCTCCTGGGCCCTATTCAAACCTCCTTATGGTAATCTAGGGATCTCTCCTGGGCCCTATTCAAACCCTCCTTATGGTTTGCTGCAAGATTCTGCACAAGACTCCTCCCACAAGCCTATGTCACCCATGATCTCACATGACAATTCTCCATAAATATCCAAAAACATGTACACAGCAACTTGACAAACCTGATGTGATGTGCAGTAGTTTCATTAGTGGGATGCAGCTGATTGTGTTTTGATAGTGCTCTGAAGGGGGAGTGCCTTAGAACGGAGAGCAAAGGGAGGGGAGACTCAGCGTCAAAAACAAAAGTGAAACTTAACCTTAACCATGTTAATACGTTGTTTTGGGCAAATATAGCATTTTCAAAACAGTAAAAGGAAACATGGTGATGTAAATAAGTTAATGTTTAGCAGTTAATACCCCATAGAAGTAAAATACCCCCTCTTTAATAACCCATAGAAGTGCAATACCCCCTCTTTAATACCCAATAGAAGTTAAATACCCCCTCTTTAATACCCCATAGAAGTGAAATACTCTAAAATACTCTTCTTGATTTAGTGCACATTTTAAACCTGTTTAGGAGCATTAGCATTTGAGAGAAGGCTGAAATCTAGACTTTAAACTAAGACAAGAATCCAATGTATTTCAGTACATGTTTGTAGAGGTGTAAACTACACGATTTTACACTGAATAAGACAACATGGACACACAGGGAGGGCATCTGACACACAGGGACATTTCAGAACATGTTTGTAGAGGTCTAAACTACAGGATTAGTAGCTTTTACACTAATAAGAGCCCATGGAGGCACAGCCATTCAAACGGCGATACTTTTGCAGTCCTAGCATACATAACATATGACTTTGAACTGTTTGAGTTGAGATTTGAGATGTGGTTGAATTGGTCAGGCTTGGATTGAGAATAGTCTTTTGTTTGTTGGTGTTGGTGGAAGTATAAATGTTGGCTGTTTGTCAGATTTGGAGTGACTTGTTTTGGCCACTTTCATTCATAAAGATTTCAGCCATAACACTGTGACCACAGACAGGTGAATAACACAGATCACATCAGTTTATGAAGACTGACCATCAGCATTTTGTCCTGTTACTTGTGTTACATTAGAAGCTGAAACATGAGTAAGAATTTTTGATCTAGATGAGGATTAAATGGGTACTACAATACAACAACAAATATGAAATCAGAACTAAACCAGGACTAAACCGACTCTAGAAGAAAACGAAATCAGCACTAAACTATGACAAAAGATGGGCTAAATTATTAAAGGGCCCATATTACACAATTTGTAAATCTCTGTTCTAATGTTTCCTCATCACAAACAGACCGGAATTGTGTTAATGTTTCCTCATCACAAACAGACCTGGATTTGTGTTTTGTTTCATTCACACACATTTAACACACAAACCCTGCATATTTAGGCTGAGTTCTCAAACAGAAAACTCTGTTCCACCTTGTGATGTCATGTGGTAATACAGGAAGTGCTCCACTGTGTTTTTAAACTCCATACACCTTCACTAGAATCATTTGGATGATTTCAGCCCTGGAATTGCCAGGGCTCTACTGAACTAAAGCTAAAAGGAGCTGTTAACATGAACACTACCACTTCATGACATCACAAGGTGGAACAGAGCATTTTGAGTTTTGGAGATGTAGACAGACTAATAATAAAGTGTTACTCAAACATGTGTGAATGAAACAAAACACAACTCCAGGTATGTTTTTGAGGAGGTAACAACATTATAATATGGCTTAAAGCTACGAGAGTCAGTTTTGCGTAATATAGGACCTTTAAATCCAGACCACACATGGAGTAAAGTAGGACTAGACATGGACTAGACATGGTGGCAGAGTGGTTAGCACTCACACTTCTAGCTCAAGATCTGGAGATGGGACAAAGTGGAGCTTAACCTTAGACTCAAACAAAAGAAGTTCTGAGATATGACTTAACTTGGTCCAAACTAGGTCTAAGTTTTAACTGGATATTAAGAAAACAGGTTTTAATAACAACAAAATCAAGTATTAGCAAAACGTAATCAGAGCTACATCAGGATTAAACCAGGTCTAAACTAAAACTTAACCAAAACGAGGGATGCATTGATCCCATACTGTTATCGATATTGGCACTGATACAGAAAAATATCTGATATCGACTTCCAAATATCGATTCAGCCAATATCCTCATGGACATATACACTGATGTAACAAGACTATTTACAGGTCGTAGTCGGTTCAGAAAGTCTCATAATGTTCTGTCGTTACTTGAGAGAGAAATAACAGTTACATAACACATTTGGATGAGTTTTGTGTCACATTAATCTTCTTTTAAGGAAGTAAATGCTGTTTTCAGCCTCGGCTCTGGTATCGGGCGATATCAAGTATCTGCAGATACTTAAGATGTAGTATTGAAATCAGTATCAGAACTGAAAAAGCTGGATTGGTGCATCCCAGGACCAAACAGAACTCAACCTAGACTAAACCAGGTCTAAAGTACCTAAAAGGTGTCCAGACCAGCATAAATGAGCTGGAATGGCTGTAATTTATCTGTATAGTTGTATAGTTTATTTTTGGGGCCATAGTCCCAGGACTAAACTAGAACTAAACCTGGTCTAAAGTAGGACTACAAAAAATCTTAAAAGAACTAAACCAGGTCTAAACCAGCATAGATTAGTAGTTTATTTTTAGGCCTGTAGTCCCTAGGAATTAAACCATGACTCAACAAGGTTTAAACTAAAACTAAACCAGGTCAAAACTAGAACTACACCATATATAGCAGGTAAAGTAAAAGAGTCTGAAACAAGCAAAATCAGATCTAAAGCGGGTCTAAAGCGGGTCTAAAGCGGGTCTAAAGTGGGTCTAAAGCAGACCTAAAGCAGGCCTAAAGCGGGTCTAAAGCAGGTCTAAAGCGGTCCAAAGAGGGTCCAAAGCAGGTCTAAAGCGGGTCTAAAGCGGGTCTAAAGCAGGCCTAAAGCGGGTCTAAAGCGGGTCTAAAGACGGTCTAAAGCGGGTCTAAAGCAGGCCTAAAGCGGGCCTAAAGCGGGTCTAAAGCGGGTCTAAAGAGGGTCCAAAGAGGGTCCAAAGCAGGTCTAAAGCGGGTCTAAAGCGGGTCTAAAGCAGGCCTAAAGCGGGTCTAAAGCGGGTCTAAAGACGGTCTAAAGCGGGTCTAAAGCAGGCCTAAAGCGGGCCTAAAGCGGGTCTAAAGCGGGTCTAAAGAGGGTCCAAAGAGGGTCCAAAGCAGGTCTAAAGCGGGTCTAAAGCGGGTCTAAAGCAGGCCTAAAGCGGGTCTAAAGCGGGTCTAAAGACGGTCTAAAGCGGGTCTAAAGCAGGCCTAAAGCGGGCCTAAAGCGGGTCTAAAGCGGGTCTAAAGAGGGTCCAAAGAGGGTCCAAAGCAGGTCTAAAGCGGGTCTAAA
>JACM01047801.1:0-15836 GCA_000787095.1 Periophthalmodon schlosseri | reverse complement strand
GTGAAACATGTAAAGCAGGTAAACAAAGAATCACTCATTCTAAGCAGAACATCATTTAAATATATCAGCATGTTTACAATACACATTTCCTCAATTAAAAGGTGCACAATGGCGCCTTCCGCTATCTGCTTGTCTTCATCAATATGTTATTGCTTTACCTGAAATGTTTGACAGAATGGCGTTAAACTTCTCTATCTCCATGGAAACAAGCAGAAGATGGCACCAGGGTAAGTTACAGGTCAGATCTGTAGAGAGATGACCTCGCTCACAGTAAGAATACATGTTTTCAAGGTATTTTTGAGCAACAGAAACACCTGTAATTGAATATTTGCAAGACAAACTGTGGAACACTCGAGGCAAAGCGATAACATCTCCATGGAGACAAACAAGTGATGGACACAAAGCCAGAAAAGCTACACTGTGTATCTTTTAACACTCTACAGAGCTATAAACTATAAAGGGATCTAAAACAAAAAAAGTTTCTTAAACTTTTAGTTGTTGTTTATGTCAGCCCAAAACAGGTTAAACTAAAGGTAAAAAATAATAGCAGCCACTCCGAATGTCTACGACCTGTTGCATTTTCAGATTAAGTCTTGCATCAGGAAAAATGCAAAGAAAACACCAACTTTCCAGGGAATGGAGTAAACTGTGTGTAATACAGGAGGGCTACAGGCTTTTGGGTGGACTGAAGAACTAGGGTAGACATATGACAATTGAAAAACAAAAGCTGTATTAGTAGTATTTTAATTTTAGTTAAAGACCTTATGCCAGTTTTTTTCCCCCATGTCTTTGAGAAAAACGTGTCTTGGCCCAGTACAGATATATTGTATAAGCAGCTCTTGAGGTCAAAATAAGTCTGCTGTGTGCTGCCTGCGCCCATTTTAAAAGTGTTTTATTGTCTGTTAAACAGGAAGTGTGTGTTAGTTGCTAGTGCGCTAGTTGTTGTTAGCTTTACCACCACGGCAAAACTCCATGGCCTCTGAAAGTTGTGAGAAGTGCTTATAAATTCATCCCGGTGATTTTTAAAACAGGTACAGTGTCTTTAAAGGGCCCATATAGCTGTTTTGTTCTTCTCTCAAAAAGAAAACACTATGTTCCACCTTGTGATGTCATGCGGTAAACAGGAAGTGCTCCACTGTGTTTTTAAACGCCATACACCTTCACTAGAATCATTTGGATCATTTCAGCCCTGGAATTGACAATTAGTATGTATGTTGTAAAAGTATGTTTTTTAGAAGGTAACAACATTCTAACATGGCTTAAAGCTCACAAGAGTAAATTTTGCGTAATATAGGACCTTTAATAATCATTAGGTCAATCGGTAAGGGTCTTTAAGGGTTTATTAAAATGCCCATAGCTTAAGAAACAATGGTGTTTTCAGGAGTATAAAAGGTGAGTGTGTCGTGTTGCCAACTTTGGCCAACAAACTAGACCTGAATTGGAAAAGGAACACATTTAAACTGATGTAAAATATTGCTGCCAACAGACTAAGATGGAGGAGGCAGATGGGGCATTCACTTGGGATTATAATGTTTATTTGCACAGTAACACCTTAAATGCAGGAATATTTAAACAGAAATCTAACCATGACTTCAAGTAGATATTAAATAAACTCTACTTTACAACCGCCTGTCTGGTACCTATTCATTTCCTGTGTGTTTGACCAATCACTGAACCGGAGCTAGAACAGACCCCGCTTCTTATTCTTCTCTCAATCCCCCAAAGAGCATCTCCCACGGCAACACTTCCTGCTTCTTTTTACCATAAATCCATTTCTGTTGTTATTGGGTCAGGCTAACTCTCCAATGGGACTTCATGTTGCCTTAAAAGCCAATAACACGGCGCCTCTGGCAAGTTTCCGGACGATTTATCACTGTAGCTAAATGTAAGCAGGCCACTCCGGTGATGTTAACAAATTTAAAGCCTGCGCATAAGAGACAGTGGGAGTGGAGGTGTACCAAAGCAAAGTGTGTAGGGCTGTTTAATTATGGATTACAAACTATAAATTCAAGTAAGGCTGTAAAAGGTGCAGGCTGTGCATTAAGTTGAGAGAGGTGGGAAGGGAACAACGTGTGAAATGGCTTTTAAGTTAGCGGCTTGGCTGAGGATGTTGGATGGAGATGTATTGTTTAGTTATTCCAGTTTCTGTATAATGAGTACTTCATGTTTTTCTGTCCTGTGGTGTGACACGCCTTTGTAGCAAAATCCAACAAATATTTTCAAAAACAAATCAGTTCTACAATTGTAAGGAAGCCATATCACAAGCATTGTAAAAATGTGCAGCCATATTAATTGTAGACATTTGAATGTGCCCTGTGGTGTGACCTCTCCTGCCCCCTGCTGGACACTCACTACACATTTGCCATGTTAAAAAATGCTAATAAATGCCTTAATGTGTCTTAGTTTAATAATTATGTAACTGTCCCATATTAAAGAATAGCTTTTTAACAATTAGAATGGTATTTTTCTCAGGAACATAATTTTCCACAGAACATCAAAATGGCACATGTTCAAAGTTTTTCAGAAAAGTTAAAATTTACAAAAAATAAGAATATGATCATTATTTCTTTTGACTTGTACCTTAAACCTTTAACTCCAGAGTGCCCCCTGGTGCATAAATGTCAGTTGAGCTCCTTCTGGGTTTTGTGTAACTGTCTTTTTAAATATGTGATTTTTCATGTCACACGGCAGGACGTCCTTTGGATTACAACATTAAACTGTTTATATCTTTTAGACTAGTAGTAGAGATGAAGGTGCATTTTTATTAAATCATGTAAACATGCTTCCCTTTATGCCAACACCTTTATGACCTGTCTCTGACACAAGAGACTCACTCTAGAAGCCACAAACAAAGCAATGTGTTCTAGTGAGCGTTATACTGGAGAAACAAAACAGCCACTTCATAAGAGAATGTACCAACACCGTCACAAGAGCAGCTCGGGACAACAATCTGCTGTCCATATGCATCTCAAAGCCACTACCCACTCCTTTGAAGATAATGAGGTACAGATCTTAGCCAGAGAAGAAAAATAGTTTGAGAGGAGAGTTAAAGAGGCAATTTTTGTTAGGAAATACAATCCATCTTTGAACAGGAATGGAGGCCTTAGACATCACTTATCTCTTATTTATAACTCCATCCTCAGATCTAAATCAAAACAAGGAAAACAATAGTGATAGCCAGTATATTAACAGCTGTGAGAGCACCCATTAGGGACCTTAACAATTATGCAAAATATGACTCAGGCACAGTTCACACTTAGTGTAGTTCAACAGACCTAGCCAACAAAAAGAAACTGTAAACAAACAGGTGTGTTAGTTTGGCAGTGTCCACCAATAATTTGACCAGAACTAAAGAAGCTACTTGGATGAGGGGTGAAATATCTTCACTCTACAACTTTTGTAGAGTTGACAGAATTGCATTTCTTTTCCGGTGGCAACAGTAATCTAACCTCAATCTCAAGCAGTAGTAAAAGTAAGCACATTTTTTTTTTTAAGTGGAACAATAGATAGATACAGAGGTATTAAGCACAGGACAAAATTCAAAGTTGCTATTAATACTTACAAACATTATAGGTTGGTTTAAGTAGCCGTATTTTACGCAGTCAAACATAAACTCCAAAAATGCCGTTAGTTGAAATGCCAGCGGTGCGTTGGCAGAACCGTGGAGAGGAGAATTATGATAAAGGGAGCGGGCAGGTCATCATGGGTAATTAAAGTTACGTGCGGAGTGGATTTGTTTTGCCGCACGCTTGCCAAAGAAATGTCTGGTTTGGGCGGTGACGGCGAGGTTACTAAGCCCCTTTAATGGAACAAGTCCACAGCCCACTGCTTTACGCACCGGTTTGATAAGGTGAAGCTGAACACAAGCTATAAAGCTCCTCCAGTAAAACAACTCATTTACTCATAAGTGCTAAGTGAATATGTGTAATGATTCAGTGTAACAACAGGTGTAGGAATAGAAGAGAGATGTTCAAATGTGTGATTGTAATAGTGGTAAAGGTTAAACATTTAGTCCAAACTTGCCCTGAACTTTCGGTGGCAAAATTCACAAAGCATTTATTTCTTGCTGAGGTCTGAATATTATTTCATTTGCAAATTATTTCTCTAACCTACAACTAATTTAAATAAAAACAACAGTGACAAAAAACCCTGAGGCATATTTAAAATCAGGTAAGACTAAGTTACTATTAATAAAAGCAAAAATTATGTTGTTGATTTACTATGAATTAATTTGCATTTTCGTTTTGTTAACAACAGCAGGCAGAATTTTTAAATTGCACATTTTTGGAATACGCAACAGAATGAGACCAGAGGACAAATACAATAATCAGTATATTTTTATATTAGTAGATTATTTTTTCAGACCAAGGTTTAGTTTGTTTTCATACCAGTTTCAACTGCTCACCAGCGCTCTTCCTCAGAGTGGTCATGTGATGTTGCTGTGTCCAATCAGCCGATTTCAATGGAGTTAATATGATTGACTGAGATTCAGGAGCAGGACCATGCCTCAACCTCCTCCTGTTCCTCTCCAGCGAACCACAGCTCACCTCAACCACACCTCTAATTACCCAGAAGCCCTGTTTATACAAGCCCATCCCAGCAACACCGTCTGTCTCCGCTCTCTCGGCCCCTCCCTCCCCTCCTGTGTCTCTTGTTCATCTTTCAGCCCGAAGACCTCACCATCTACAGAGAGGCGGGGTCCTGAATCGGCTGGGATAACCGCCTGAGACAGAGCCCCCATCCTGAGTCTCTACCGAGCCTCCACATATATTCATATCATCAATAAATATCTTTATCGTATACCATTGTTGAGGCGTGGTCCTTGCTAGTGAAACAGGTTTTGGCGCCGTCTTCCTTCAGGTGGAGGCAGGACGACAGCGTCATCTGCAGTCCGGCTTCTTCAGGACTATATCCGAGGTGTGTGAGAGTAGAAAGCCCCCTCGTCCCGGTTTAAAGCACTGTATCCATATTTTCATTGCAACCTTAATCCACCAGGGATACTGTCCTGAAGAAGTCGGACTGCAGATGGCGCTGTCGTCCTGCCTCCACCGGTAAGAATACAGCAGCGCTAAAACCTGTTTAAATCAGCTGACCGGACACGTCACAGCAACATCACATGACCACTCTGAGGAAGAGCACTAGCAAGCAGTTGAAACTGTCAACAAACTAAACCTTGGTCTGAAAACGAATCTATTAAAATAAATTATATTAAGACCAGATGAACCTCACTGGACAGTATCAGTGCAAACATTGATATAACAGTAAAATAAAACATTATTGTACAGTAGATAGAAAAAGTTCATTTTCTCTTGACTCCCTAGGGCTGTGTTAGATATTTTTACTTAAAACGTTTTTAACCAAGTAATAGCAACTCAGTCCTAATGAAGTCAATGCGTATTATTATTATTATTATTATTATTATTATTATTAGTTTTTTTATATGTTTGCATCCACCTGCCCTGGCACGTTTTCCATTAAAGCCTTTTAGAATCGATAAATGGTACAGGGCTGGTATATAGGAATGAACTGCACTTTTCACTGACTTTGAGCACCGCTTTCTCCTCTGACCACTGCTCTAATGACATAACGCACCCTTTGTCGTGATTGGCTAATTACTTGTTGGAGGTTATACCGATAATGCCACGGCCCCTGAGAGTGCGGCCCGACTTATGGTAGCGACTCCTTCCCCCTTTATTGGCTGAGCAGAAACTTTGGGCTGTTGAAGAAAAGATCAAACGTGTGATTATGTGTGCTCGCCCGATTACATCTGCTCTTTACTGCGCCGTCATACTGCACAATGATCCAAAATATTGAATGCGAAATGTCACCGGAGACTAACGGGAGCCGCGCATGCCGGTTAGCTAGCGGTGAGCGTTTTGGGGCGAGCTGATGGATGTGTTTATAGTGCGGCAAATGACCTTGACGGCAGATGGTGATGATGGCTGCCTTCAACTTTCTGGGAATCTCGAGTTTGTGTGTCTCTTTTCCGGGCCAGAAACGAGACAATTAAAAACAAAACAAAAATAGAAACGAACTGAAATGACTTTCAGAATGGCAACAAATCTCTAATTAGTATGGGCAAAGCAGCAAAAGATGGATAGTATTAAAATGGTGGGATAGTGGCTTATCAGTACATCTTGATGAAACATTATCAATATTATGGGCTGTTGTATTAATATACAGACATGGGAGTATTGTCTTGGTAAATTTTAAAATATATTTCGTGACAGTGCTACCATTTTTATTTATTTATTTAATGCAAGACAGACAAACATACTGACCAGTCATATTAGTGACCAGTCATATACAGCAGTGACAAGTCGCGATTAGACAAACCAAGACATATCAAGACATATCAAGACATAACATGGTTTGTAGACGTAACAGCTATTTACAATTTTATGTGACAAGTCTGTGTTGTGTGTGTGTGACATATGTGTGTGTGCGCGTGTGTGTGATATTTCTATGATTTTGAAAGGGGTGAGGTGGAGACGGCAGAGGAGAATGCTAGTACTAGTAATTCGTAAGTGAGAAACGAAGATATAGAGAATGTAAATGGTTTTGGTTGTTTTGAGAAACTTACATTTGACATATTAACCTTTTTGATCATTAAAATAGCAAACGAAGATATAGAGAATGTAAATGGTGAGAAAAAAATATAATAATTAAGTGTTGTGGTCGGTTAAGCCCAGTTGTTGTTTTTTTTTGCTTGTTTTGAGAAACTTACATTTGACATATTAACCTTTTTGATTATTAAAATGGGTGTATTTGTTTTTTAAGATAGTGATACATTGTAAAACAGCAAATATCATGATATCATGAGCCATGTGACCCTGTGATTCCCAACCATATTTATAGGTAGCTTAAGTGTCTTGCCCAAGGACATGACGACAGCATGCCCCGGATGGAGATTGAACCACTGACCTTTGGGTTAGTGGGAGAATGGTCTCTGCCACTGCCAACCTGCCTTAATCTACAACCATGTTCTATTTTTGAAAAAAAAAAATAAAAAATCGACCTTTCAGAGCTTTTAACCATGTTATAATTGTTTCCCTTCACCATTTACTCACCTGAAGTTGTTTTTGGTTGTTTTCGTGCGTGTTTGAGCAATTTTTAATCACATTTTCAAGATGCCATTTTGCAGATCAATCCCCGTTTTCACCTACTCCGGTAAACGCCCACTGTGACATACTTACTTTGTTCTCCAATTTTATTTACTTAATCGGTGATACACACAAGTTTCAGCAGCGTTGCATAGTCATTTTGGTGAAATCTTTTTAAAATCCGCTGCTCGCCATCATGATCTGCAACTATCCATAGGAAGTGCCAACTCTTTGTTGTGATGACGTTTACGGCGACGTCAGCTCCCATTGGGCACCGCAGTTTTGTAACACGGAAGTCAGCAGACTTGTTTCTTATTTTAAGTTGTTTTAGATAAATGCTGCGCTTTAAACTGTACAAATTACAACATAATGATCCACAGGTGTCTTAAATTATAACTATAGAGCAGACACAAGCACAATAGGTCTGCTTTAAAAGCAAGAATTATAAAAATGTGTTCTGTTACTAATCAAATTTATGTTTATGTTTACTATGAATTGCTGCTTTCTCTTTTATTTGGAAATTGTTTAACACAGGGAAATGTGGTTTAGCCTTTGCAAATGCACAATAAAAGCAATCATAGCTCTACAATAAGAGTCAGTTGTGGCAGTGCTAACAGGTGCAGGGTTGAATAATCGGCCTTTAAGTCAATCATTTCAGAATGTTCCATCGTGTGTTTTAAGACCGCAACTGTTCAGGTTTTGTGAAACTTTTGTGCCATTTTACCTTTTCTTCTGCGGTGCTTGGTTGGCTGTTATGTCTGGAGTTTGATGGAATTTTCAGAAAAACTCAATAAAAGGTCAAAGAACAATTGGTGATTGATGTGGTGTTTTTGGCAAGGATCAGCAGCAGCACAGTTTCAGAAAAGACGCCGTATCGTTGTGAGACTGGAAATCGCTGGCTCAAGACACTCAAGTTCTTTTACTGAGGTAGAACAATGGACTTTAGTGGTTCACCTGCTAAACTCATTAACAGAATTATATACAGCCTAAATATCCAGCTGTTTTTGAGAAGATAAAACATTTTGAAAGCTAAAAATATATGTATACTTCCTTTAACTCAAGTCAGCTAAACTTTTGACAAGTGATCGAGCAACTCTGGACTCTCTACCATTGCGCAACAAGATATGGCTAGAGTACTTCATTTTTAAAGAGGGGTATTATGCAAAATCAATTTTAAAAAAAAAATGTCTCCTATGTTATAACGTTGTTCCGTCATCAAAAACATGCCTGAAGAGTTTTAGATGGTCATCCAAGCATGTTTCAATAATTTAGCAATCTCTCCCGAGCCCTATTCGAACCCTCCTTATGGTTAGCTATGAGATTCTGTACAATGCTCCGCCCACAAGTCTATGTCACCCATGCTCCCACGCGACAATTCTCCATAAATATACAAAAACATGATACAAAACTGTGCACAACAACTTCACAAACCTGATGCGATGTGCAGTAGTTTCATTAGTGGGATGCACGCTGATTGTGTTCTAATAGCGCTCTGAAGGGGGAGGGGCTTAGCGCGGAGAACAAATAAGCAAATGTTAATACGTTGTTCTCTGCGAATATAGCATTTTCAAAACAGTAAAAGGTAACATGGTGATCTAAATATGTTATGTGTTACAGTTAATACCCCATAGAAGTAAAATACTCCCTCTTTAATACCCTATAGAAGTAAAACACCCCCTCTTTAATACCCTATAGAAGTAAAACACCCCCTCTTTAATACCCTATAGAAGTAAAACACCCCCTCTTTAATACCCTATAGAAGTAAAACACCCCCTCTTTAATACCCTATAGAAGTAAAACACCCCCTCTTTAATACCCTATAGAAGTAAAATACTCCCTCTTTCAGATAAATGCTATGGTATTTGTTAGCTTTGGTCACTACAAATAATTTGTAACTCACAGTATCAACAAGAAATGGTGAAGTCTTAAGTTGCTACAGTGGACAAAAAAACAAACAAAACAAAAACAGTTAAAGTAGATCATAACCAGGTGTGTAAAACTAGCATCTTGTATAAAGCGTTAGCCTTCAAATCAGAAGTCGTGGGTAGTGGGACACAGTAGTGGGACACAACACAAAAAAACATAACATTTTAAATATGTGTTATTTTAGCGAACAATCCCACTGTTGCTAGGAAACTAATGACTGGAACAAGGTACCTGGGAAATCGCATTGAAAGCTAGCGATTTTGATTTCATGAACAAACCCTGCTATGTGTTATGTGTAATTCATATCAAATAAACGGCACCGCGAGGGCCATAAAAGGCACATCATGGCTGTGGGATGATTTTTGTGTGAGCGCATGAATAAGAAAATGAGGCTTTATTAAATAGAGCGCGCAGACAAAAGTGAGGTGAGAAATCCACCCACCTGTTAGCGAAAGGCCTCCGTATCGAAGCGGTGGAGGCTTAGTCAACATATTCACAACGACAAGCATGTGGCGTTAGACATGACGACACCTGGAGGGATACAGCTCTGCACCTGGAGGAAGAGAAAAACATGGGGCGTACTGAGATGAATAGTGGATGGATACAGTTGAGTTCTAATTGTAGACTGTATATATAAATGGACATAGCTAACGGCCGGCGCATTCCAAACAGGAAGTGATCATGGGCGCGCTTCCGGTTCCATCGACTCTGGCTCCAATTTTTATTTTGATATTTTGTCCGTGATACAAGATATAGAGTAAACAAAGCTAAACCAAACTGCTCAAAGCTAAACCAGTAGTGAGGGCGGGAAGGGGCGTTACCTTCAACACCCTCACTCTGGATTGGTTCTTTGGTCGCTATGATACTCGCAGTCGGAATTCCAAATGTGATCCTCGGCTCCAAATTCGCCGCTATAACTGCTCTAGCCTTGATGAGCTTCATTTGACTGGAGCCAAACGCTAAGGATGACATCACACTCACTTAGTCCACTTCTTTATACAGTCTGTGGTTCTAATTGAGGTTTTGAGGTAAGTGACAGACACTGATCAGATTTGGGGAATTTCTAAACCTGAATTATTTAAGTGTGGGTAAAGTGTCTTGCTCATGAATGGGATGGCAGTATGTAATCAAAGTATCAGGGTACGAAAATCTCAATTATGTTAGAGCATTTGGCCACCAACCCAAAAGTCATCGGTTTGACCCCAGCTTGGAAGTGTGTACAGTCATTGTGTCTTTGGGATAATCCAAATATTTGAAGTAAGATGTATGGAATTATGTAGCAAAGAAAAAAAGGTAAATAACCACTAAATAGTTCTAAAAATAGCTCCACTGACCCACAGGTTGGCGGTGCAATTCCAGCTCCCACAGATGAATGGTGTTATTGTGTCCTTAACCTGGATTTTGTATATTCAAATCCTCAACGTAGCTACCATTTGCTTTGTCAAAAAATATTTAGTAGAGTTATTTACCTTTTTTTTCTTTGCTACATAATTCCATATATCTAGGTTCATATATTAGATGTCTTTTGTATGTATCTAAAATGTAGAAAGTAGTAAAAATAAAGAAAAAAACAGTGAATGAGATGTGTGTCCAAAGCTCTGGCTGGTAGTGTACATACATACATAAAAAAGATGACTATTTATTTTAAAACAATTCCTTTTAAAGCGTAATGAGCTATAACCAACTTCAATTTAAGTGTATATAATTGTATTTAATGCTACGTTCTTATTATGGCACTTTTTAACTTAAAACAATCATAGATGACAAAATGATAAATAGTCACATTTTTATAAAGCGCTTTTCCAGCTTCAAGTCACTCAAAGCGCTTTACATCAAGGACCCACTCACCCATTCACACACACATTCATACACCAGTGTAGTCTCCCAATGATGTTTATGTCCAGAGCGGGATTCAAACCGCCAACCTTTGGATCTGTGGGCAAACACTCTACCAACTGAGCTACTGCCGCCCCTCAACAACAGTATATCTATATATATATGCAGCGCCATTTTGAAGATCACCTAACCCCGTTGTCCATCCGTCACAACTCGATTTAATTAGTTCAAACCATTAAAGATAATAACTCGCCACATAACTTTGAGAACGACATATTCCCTTGCAAGCCCATTATACACTCCACCCACAAACATGAGCCATGATGAAAGAACGCTCGGTAATTCACTCCAGTCATAACAGGAATAACGTTATATAAAAGCATATCTTTGCGTAGCTATAAATCATCACCAAATTTTAGTACAGGATTAAGTCTATGAAGCAACACTGTCTCTGAGTGGGTAAGATAGAGGCCATTTGGGACGAGTGTCTTATAGAAGAGATAATAAGCCAACAGTAAAAGCAGCCTTTTCCTGTCCTTTAAATAATGTCAGTGCCCAACTTTGATGAGTCATAACCCACTCAATTTCAGCCATTTATCTTTCCAGCTTAATAAAACACATCAAACTCTCTCCCCTCTGAATAATAAGGTGAACAGCGGAGAGCCAGGCTACCTGTTGAAGAGGTTGCGTATACATTTTAACACGTATTAATGGCAGTTCTTTAGCAGTATCGGCGAATGGGATCGTGTGTCTTAATAGCGCCGTTGTTAGCGGTGTCAGAAAGTTCAGGCTATGGAGATTTTAAACAGTTTTTTTTGGCGTCTAGGAGCAAATGATTCTCAGAAGATCTTAAACTTTTAGAAAATTGTACGTTTATTAGCGGACGTTGTGCGACTGAAGGTAGAGCTGTGCAATTAAAGCCGCCGTACCTGATTTTTACTCGCTTTAAAATGTGAAAAATAGAACTAGTTCATTATAAACGTTTTGCAGAGGACCAAAGTTATTCCTCACTTACCTTATGCATTCCGAACATCCTAATTATTCACTGCGATGAGTTTACAAGCGCTTTTTACAACTCTCGCATGCTAACGGCGCACTTCCTGTTTCTTGGACATTATTAAATTTTCTTTATAATTAGATGCAGACAGCACGCGCCGGACTTATCTTGACCTCAAGATTCTTATACTTTCAGAAAATTATGCAAGTTTAAGGAGAAGTTGATACAATTCTGTTCACAAAGTTTCGCGTCATGGTAAAGCTAGCAACAACTAGCATGCTAACCGCACACTTTCTGATTCCTGGACAAGACATCTGTACTGGGACAAGATTTTGGTTAAATACATGGGGAAAAAAGCAGGTTCAGGGTCTTTAAATTTAAATGGTTATCTAAAGATCTTATACTTTCAGAATTTTAAGAAGTTGATATAACATGAGGTACAACCGTGCAATTAATCAAATGTAATTGTGATCAGAAATATTGCTCAAATCTATGACAAAAATGGTGTATTAAGTTATTAAGTTGGTTATGAGATGACAGATTATACAAGTCAGTTTTGACCCAAACAAGCTTGGTGATTTGTTTCATAATGGAACAGCCCTGACATAAGGTCCAAAGTGGAGCATAAAAACAGCACTTGTTTGTGTATTATATTGGTAGCCGATGAAAACACCTTCATTGGCCAGAGGCGTTCGAGGCCACGAGCTGCCCACATGCACCACACATGCGTACTCTCAAATCCCTCCACACCTCAAACTCAACTTTAGGCTTTGGATTTTAAACAGATGTGAAACAGGGATATTGCAGCTTGAACAAAAAGTCCTTTGAAAAGCCTAGACGCTGCAACACAAGAGGCATTCAGTGCTTCGGTAAATTGACACTTCCGTTGTTTGTTATGGTGCGTTTGTAGGAGAAGAAAAAATATATTTCCAAGGTCGTTTTATGAGTTGTGTCAGAAAAAGCGTCTTTACAAATCATTTTTGGAGCATCTGTTGTAGATGTACCATTAGAACATACTTTGAAGGATAAAATAATGCATGGGTAATGGTCTAACTTTTATAGAGCATTAGCTGAGATGTAACGAAGATATTGGGCATTATTATAACTTTTACTGAATCTAACTGTAAGCTTCTGGCACCTGTTAAGTATAAAAGATAGACCCGGGGAGCCAAGTGCCACCGTTGGGTCAGGGAGGGCATCAACGATTTAAAAATGTGCCCACCAGACTGTGATTCAGGACGAGGGTGCATATCTTCTTACTCATACCGACGCGATATGGTTTTGAAAAAGTCAGACTGCAGATGGCGCCGTTTTCCTGTTGTTCCAAATACGAAGTCAGTGCAAAACGTGGTAAATGTTCACATTTTTATATTGCGCTTTTCCACCTTCAAGGCACTCAGAGGGCTTTACATCAAGGAACCACTCACCCATTCACACACATGTAGACACTGGGGTGAGGTGGGTTAAGTGTAACCATCGACACCAATTGAGCTACTGTCGCACAAAACATGTTTAAATCAGCTGACCCGACATGCATCGATATCACGTGACACATTTGGCATAGAATTCAATTATTACCAGAGAAGCTAATGACCCTATTGGACTACGCAAGCTTTTGGCTCTGAGATGGAGGAAGAACAACACAAATTATAATGAAATTTGACAATAGATGGTCACATTTATATAGCACTTTTCTACCCTTCTAGGCACTCAAAGCGCTTTACATCAAGGAATCCACTTCCTCACTCGTTCACACTCACATCCATACACCAGTGTGAGCAGACACTGGTGTGAGGGGGGTCTAGTGTCTTGCCCAAGGAGACAACAGCAGTATTGTTACAAACTGTTCCTAGGGATGAAAGGAAGTAACACAAACCCAGGTGGTAAAGGGGTAAATAATAAGCGGCTTTTTAATTATAAAGTAAATGTGAGGGTTACAATTGTTGTAACTTAGATTAATATAGCAAACTAAATAACAAAAGGAGGCTCAACGAGTTTCAAACTGGTACAACATAAATCACAAAAGACCAAAACAAACCAGTCTCAGAACTAAGACAAAAGAACTACAAGTGTCTCGATTTTACAAGGTTAAAGTTACAATAGTTTCACAGACACAGGTCAAAAGTGGCATGCAAGGAGTGGCAGGGGGGTGGGTCCTTTAGGTGTGGCAGCTGCAGGTGAAGGACCAGGTGTGGCCAGGCTCTAGGGCGTCAGGGCACCAATCATCTTGTAGGACCCGGAAGCCAATCCAGCCAGACAAGACAGCAACCGCAGGAGAGGTCTGTCGGATCAAGGTTTGCACAAACAAACAGGGATCAGCAGCAGGGACTTTCCATATGTGGCTGCAGGAGGAGCCTGGGGCCGTAACAAGTATTCATTTGTGGGAGCCGGTATCGCGTCGTCAACCTGCGGGTCAGTGGATGTGACCGCTGTACCAATGACGTTTCTGTCGGGAGCGGGATTCGAACCGATGACCTTCAGATCAGTGGAAAAACACTCCACCAACTGCGCTACTGCCGCCCAGTCCTGGCACTACAAGACTGACACAGCAGACTCCCCTTGACATTGCATTACATTGTACCACGAGGTCATTATCACATTACGTTAAAAACAAAGAAAAAAATAAATCACCAATTATTTCAATAAGCTTAAGTGAGGAACATAGTGTGAAGTCTCCGCTGAGGTGACAGCCCTGTAATCAACCCTAGAATATACTTAGACATTCAGCCTTTTATCGACCATTTACTTGGAATTATTTCGACAATCCTTTTGTGATGGAAGAAAGGGCTTATAAGTTAGATTTTAATTCCCTCCTCGAGTCCGTCAGGCCGCAGTTGGAGGTATAATTACGTGCCAGTCATATCGCGGTAGATCTTTGCTGCAGTGTTGTTTAAATTAGATTAAGGTAGAGTGTTGATTTGATTTGCGTCTGCAGATAGGGAGGTGTGGGCTCGCGTTTGTTAGGGCCCTCTCCATTACGCTGTGTTCTAATTAATTCGAGTGTGTAAATATCACAGAGGTAAAGTTAGAGAAAGAGACGAAGTGCTGATTTATTCCAGAGCTGGAAGTAATCCCTTCAGTTCAAACAATAACCCATAAGTTCTCATACTTATTACAGCGATGGAGGGAGAGAAAAGGGGGATTGTGAGAGCGGTTTTAGGGTTTATAGTCAGTGTGGAATGTTGCAACTCAGTCAGTTTGGGAAGGCAGCGGAAAAAGCAAAAATTATGTTATTGGATGGTGAGGTTTCTTATTACCAGTGGCGGAAGAAGTGCTCCATTTTGTTACTTAAGTAAAAGTACAGATACCGGAGCAAAAAATATTCAAATAAAAAGTAAAAATATCACATGAAAAATCTACTTATGTAAAAGTTTTAGTACCCGTTTCAAAATGTACTTAAAGAGTAAAAAGTAAAATTATATTGTGCAGGTTTTGAGGTGTTACAAAGCTTTAGATGTATTGATTTTGATAAAGATTTGTGCTGAATTTTGTTCAACAGAAACAATGGAATTGATTTTTTTTTTTTTTTTTTGCTGTTTTTATTTGTATATTTGTTTGCTCACAGTATGAAAATGCGTTAAAAATAAACCCTCAGTCTTTTCAGCAGGTCTCAAACAATAATAAAAAATACTTTTACTTTTCAGTCCGGTTCAAAAATGAAGTGGAGTAGAAAGTACAGAAACTGCTCTCAAACGTAGTAAAATGTATCCACTTTAAAATTTACTTAAGTACAGATACCTAAAATATATACTTAAGTACAGTACTTTACTACTTTTATTTTATGTGCCACCACTGCTTATTACAAACAAAAGCTTCACACAAATGCCACGACATGTGAAGGTAAAAAAAGCAGGAGAAAGGGCGTTTGGTCAATCAGTCGATGGAGTCAGTCAACCAAAATTTGTACAGGTCGACTAATCATTTTATATAGATTATAAAGATTTATATGGAACAGCAGCAGAAAAGATGAGTTA
>KN474244.1:4071-17337 GCA_000787095.1 Periophthalmodon schlosseri | reverse complement strand
AAATTGGCAATTCCAGGGCTGAAATCATCCAAATGATTCTAGTGAAGGTGTGGGGTTTAAAAACACAGTGGAGCACTTCCTGTACTCCCGATATGTTATAATGTTGTTTCCTCATCATAAACATATCAGAAAAAAGCGTAATATGGGCTTTAAGATAAAGGGGAAAATAAAATGACAATGAGTCCATAAATATGTATAATTTAGTATAAGTGTATGTATAAGTCGCCATAAGGGAAGACCTTAAGTTCCAGTGACAAAGTCTTTAGTTAATATGGTGTAAAATTTGGGTTAAGTTAAAACAACTAAAATGTTGACTTTTAACCTACATTGTCAAGTCTTCTTGAAGTAAAACATAACAGAAGTTTAAAGGCTGAAATTCAACTCCCATTTTTAAGTTGAAATACCCTATTATTTATTACAGTGCAATACTTGCTCAAATGAGTATCAAATGAGTATCTAGTTTCTAGTTTTGAAGGGAAGGAGACAGGAAGGTGGCATCAGCTGATGTCAGGGTGGGTGTGTGGTGGTGGAGTAGTAGTTATTGTATCGATTACTATCTGATTTACAATATTTTTGACAACTCTACAAAGCAAACACATCTCATGCTTCTTTGTGCATGCCCTTTCCTGTCACCACTCATGTTTATACATGATACACTGAATGTGGGTCAGACAGATGGATATTCACACTGTTATGTTAAGGATGTGTTTCTGGACCTGTGGAAAATAGAATAGACATGAGAAACAAACTACGACTGAATGCAAGTTATAGGTGCATTATGTGACTTTTCTTTTCAGCCTGCTTGTCTTCATGGAGATGTTAATGCTTAGCCTGTGTAATGTTTCACACTATGGCATTAAACTTGTATATTTCTATGGAGACAAGCAGGAAGGTAGTTATTTACTACTGGCTGAATGGATTACGCCTCACAGCAAAAAGGTTCCAAGTTTGAATCCCGAGTCGCCCAGACCTTTCTGTGTGGAGTTTGCATGTTCTCCCTGTGTCTGGGTGGGTTTCTTCCAACCCAAAACATGAACAATAAGTCAAATCCTCCAGCTAAGGTAGTCCTAACCAAGACTAGCTCAAGATCTGAAGATGGGTCCTCGGGCTGATGCCACTTCCTTCAACAGTAATATATTTTAAACTTCAGTAATTTTCCTCTTCGGACCATATTCTGCCTCTTGTCTAAAATATCCCGGGGTTGTGTCTCTCTCTCTCATCTGCAGACACTGGGCGAGTTAGGAAAAATACCCAGGAGCGGTGACCTCATGGAGCAGTCTCCATGGTAACAGACACACACACACACACAGGCCTTCCCGTTTTAACACCAGCCTGTACTGTACTTCAACATATGTATCACACTGTGCCGTTAAAGCTTGATTCACAACTGTACTCCAAGGCAAAGGCAGGGCAGAACTGAGTGCTAGAATTACACTATAAAGCACACATTTTCATCTATAACAACTTAATAAAACTTTAGAAAACCGCGGTGCCCAATAGGAGCTGACTTTACCGTTAACGTCATCACAACAAAGAGCCGTGAAGTTGTCGGCACCTCCAATGGATAGCTGTACATTACGCTAGTGAATTGCAGATTTTTTTTTTTTCATTTGTAACAAAATGACCCAACGCTGCCAAATCCTATGCATATCACTGACAAAGAAAATAAAATTGGAGAAAAAAGTAAGCACAGAGCAGTGGGCTGTACAGGGTTCAGTGAAATTGGTGGTTGATCGACAACTAGCGTCTTGAAAATAAGCAATTAAAGATTTCTCAAACATGCACGAATCACTCCAAAAACAACTTCGGGTGAGTAAATGAGAAGGGAAACAACTAGCACATGGTTAAAAGCTCTGAAAAGTCCATTTAGCACAGTTTGTCTGCTTTATCACTAATCAGTATTAAGTCATATAAAAACTAGATACTGATTTGAACATTTTTCAAAAAACAAGTCACACGTGGTGCATTCTGGGACATTTTACAAGTTTTCTGTAGTTGGATGAAGTGTGACTAAAATCATGGCTTTTGAAAGGACATTCACCTAAAACTACCAAACACCTAAAAATCTGCTCTGTCTGGCTGAGGTCCGGTGTCTCTGCTTCCTCCTCTGCCCAGTACACGAACTACGAGCGCTGCAGCCCTCAGCTCCTCCCTCTGCTTTGGTGCGCTCTGAACGTGGATGAGAGAACCACTCACGGAGACAGCAGCGGATATAGTTCACTTAAATGACAGAGTTAGCAAATGCATTAGACAGACAGGGAGACTGTGAAGCAGAGGTGATGCCAGATTTCATGTTGTGTCAAGCAGGCAGGCCATGAAAAGTGAAAACCATATTGCTCCTTTTCAAAAATATTGCTGAGGTGGGATTTAAATCAGCAACCTTTGGTTTTGTGGTATATAGGGGGCAATGAAGCTAAAGAAGCAGCAAAAGCAAATATGCGAAACATGAAAAATACAAAAAGATTGTACTAGGTAGGTTTCATAGTGGCCATGGGCGTATACTAGTCTATGTGTCTTATACTTGTTCTGATACACCTCAAGATCATTATAAAGCTATTCAGGAAAGCTTCATTTCTGTCCTCCCACAGCACCCCTCTGCTATAAGACTTTTTTAGGATTGATACTTGTTCAAATGAGTATCTAGTTTCGATACTAGTTTAGTATCGATTAGTATCTGATTTTTGATACTTTTGACAACCATAAACATGACATAAAATTCTATTCTTGCACAATTTTTTTTGTTTTTTCACTGGCACAAATGTGTGGTATTTGTCTATTTATGAGACACACAAAAATTGTTTCTTTGTTTGAGCAACATGTCAGTACAAACAGTGGTGAAAATCTGTAAAAGTACAGTTAAATGGCTAAAATGTACTCAATGACAAACTCATGCCAAATGGACCCCAAGTAATAGTTAAAAGTATGCAAGAAAAATACTACTCAGAGTACTAATTACTAGTTACTTTTAAACACAATTTTAGAAGCATTTGAGATCACACTTTTATACAAAACTTCATCAATTAAACAGTGTTATACTAAATGTTGTCAGCTTTGTCCAGTCAGAACAGGAGATGCTGTGCTGTTATGTGAGTTACTAAAAGAGTAGAGACAGACGTGGATTGGGATGTGTACAGTATTCAGTTCTATGATTTAAAATGTTACTAATTACAATTACACAACCGGAATTATACTCAATTACAAGTGCAAGTATAGGTTTATAAATCAACTCTAAAAAGTACAATTACCCCAAAAGTCTACTCAATTACATTAATGTATTTATAATTAGTTACGTTCCACCAAATACACAATACATAAAAGTAAATGTATATATTGGCACTCAAAAGAAGTAGATGGAAGTTCAAAGTTCTACCCCTCATTCACTGTTACTGTGTGTACCCTCTCATTATTTTCAAAACTATGTTAAATATAGGTCAAACGAGTTTGTGCTAAAATAAAAATGCATTTGTGGATACTACCAGTTTAAAGCTTGGACAGACCTTCTCCTTCAATGTTTTTTTTTTTCTATGTTTACTTACTTTTTACATTTTAGATACTGAAATGTGACATCACATATTATTTTGATTTATATTTGTCAAAGTATCCACCCTTTGCTCTGTCGACAGAGCTGCAAAAAATCTAATCTAAAACAAATATAAAACAAGTTTGGAGTTATTTTGAGTTTATTTTTTGTTTGCTACATTTCATTATGTGTCATTCATAGTCCTGATGCCTTCACTGAGAATCTACATTGTAAATAATCATGGGAAAAAAAAAAAAGAAAAGTGTGTCCAAACTTTTGACTGGTAGTGTATCTCAAACTGGTGCTTTACCCAGAGAGAAATACTGACCCTGAAATGTCATCATATGGTGTCCGGGCCGGGCTTCGTGAACTATTGCACCAATATGTCAAGTTCAGATGTGTAAAGGATACAAAGAGAGCAAACATTACACATGAGAGAGGAGACACTTCCCACGTCTCTGTGTCAACAAGAAAAACAGAGAGAAGAGGGGAGAGAGAGAGAAGCAGGGGAGAGACATGGTGGAGAGGGAAGGAAAGGAGAAAGAAGACGGGAGAGAGAAAAAAGGAGTGAAAGAAATTATGTGAGAAGAAGGGGGGGTAAAAAAAGAGGAGAAGAGAGGTGGGAGGGAAGAAAAGGAAAGTGGGACAGAAAGAGCAGAGAAAGGGAGGGTGGGAAGGAGTGACAGAAAGAGAGAGGGAGGAGAGAAACAAAAGAAAGGAGAAGGGGAGAGAAGAAAGAGAAAGCAGAGAAGAGGAATAGAGGGGGGGAGAGGAGGGGGGGAGGTCAGCGGGAAAACATGCGGAAGACAAACTGAGTGTACTGTACACAACTCTGAGCTGAAGGAGCAGGAAACACTGGGCTACAAGACTGAACAGAAGATAACTGTCGCTCACTGCTAACACTGGCTTAGCCTAGCCTAGCTTCTTATGTCAACCTCTTACACTTCCTTTCACACTTATAACCTTGTAAGCAATAAATGAGATATGTAGTTGTAAAATATAAAAAAAAAATGCACCTTGGACCCGGAAGTGACACGCACTTAATAACCCTATATTGTAAAAACAACTATTTGGGTCAAAATGAGATGTGTGGCAGTCTGCATCCCATACTAAAGCCTTTTATTGTCTGAGAATCAGGAAGTGTGATGTTAGCATGCTAGGAGTTTGAATTTTTGGAATGATTAAAAGTCTATATTGTTTATGATTGGAAAATTAATATTGAAAAGCCAAAAAATCCATCCACAAAAATCAGAATCAATGCATATGAGGCAAAGCATTTGATTAATTCTTCATATTGTCCAAAGACCCTCCTTAGACCTCTTCACACCTCCTCACACCTTCTTGAGACCTCCAGTAATTTTCCTCTTCCTGTCCCATATCTCCTTGTGAGGAAGTGGGCGGGGCCTGCTCCACATGTTTGTCATACTGTTCTATGCACATGTTACAGTCCGACTCTCCCATAAACCCCATTGTCTTGAGTCATTACTCACTCACACAGGCCCTGTTCAAACTAAGGAGTGCCCGATAAATTTATGAGAGTTGCGCAAACATACTGCAGCCAACTACTGCCAAAGTACAACCATAAAAATCAACAAAAATGTAGTCATCTGAAAGGAAATTACAGGAAGTTTGAAGTAGTTAAAAATTCCGAACAGGGAAAGTGGGAGGGAGGTAGATCACATGTAATTCTATGCTTTGAGGCATTTTCTAGAGAAGTTATGTTCTACTGGTGGGTTCATGCCTGGATGAGAAGTAGAGATAACAGAGGAGCAGATCAGATAAAGCGGGAGCAGAGGGACAGGAAGAGCCATCCAATTCCCTTCGGGATATGGGGGGAAAATGTAAAAAAAGAAGTTGTACATGGCTAATGGTATGGGAGAGGTTGTTGATCTCGATGGCCTCCCTGATCCGACAATGGTACTTGTTGCTCTCTGCGTCTATGACCTTAGCCTTGTCCCAATTATGTTATGTTTTCCCTTTTGCAGCAGTCTGATATTGCAGACTGCTGTCGTCCTACTGCTCCAAGTAGGAAGACAGCAGCAAAATGGTTTAAATCAGCTGAGCAGACATGTCACAACGAGACACTTCTGAGGAAGGCAGCAGAGTGCAGCCGAAACTATCAAGGTATGAAAGAAATAGAGGTCTGAACATAAGACTCTAAACTATAATCATAACAGAAGAATAATGAACCTAATCGGACTAGCTGATGTTGATGATTAAAATAATGACAGCAATCCTCTTAAGCTGAGGTGGCCACACCCAGAAAGTTTCTTCATTTATTCCTTTTTGTCTGCTGCTGCAGTCGACTAAAGAAATTCTTGGTGGATTAAAGACATGTCCTGCTGATCGATTAGTCAACTAAAAAGGTGGCGTGGCAAAAACTCTCAAAAACTATTACGTATCTCCATCTGACCTAAAATGCACAAGACTACACCTGTGCAGGAGTTCATGCCAAAACAACTATTTAAACAGAAAAGTACTAAGAAACTGTATTTATATGTAAAATGACTGCTTAAACTTATAATCCCAGTCAAATTAGTTTTCAGTCAAATCAACCAGAAGAACCAGGATCAGTTTGTTCTGAAAAAGAAATGACTTTTTCAAAGCTGATTCCCAAGTCACTAAAAAATGTTCAAGACTTAACAAATGCCAATTTGTTTGTACTCCAAAAGGTTCAGAAACAGCTGCTTGATTTGTATCAAGGACCATTACCAATGTGTCTGCCCTAAGGGAATTTACTGCTCATGTGCTCATTGTGCAGATAGTTGAATGTGAATTGAGACTGATTCAGTCATTTTTGAGAAATGAAGGTTAAACATAGAAACACAACAACAACAACAACAAAAAGTTAATACAGTTACAGCATGTGAAAATGAACTGTGTTCAAATTCTAAAAAGTGTTATAGAAAGCCTGGTATTTGTGATCTCTTAAATATCTTAAAATGCAGTATAATGTAGGGCTGTAGTCCTTGAGTTGTTTAGTCGATTAATCAGTCAATAGAGTCTTAGTTGACCAAAATTTGTATTAGTCAACTAATGATTTTATTTAGCTTATATGGATTTATATGGGACAACAGAAGAAAGGAGAAGTGAGTGAGTGAGTTAGCTGAGGATTTGTTTTTTTTGTATTCATTTGTAAAAAGACAGATTAAACTTGTGAATCATGAGTTTATATACTTTATACTTTATATAAATACGTTGTTTTTTTGCTTGAAATCCTGTGCAGGTGTGGTCTTGTGGGTACAGTTTGGTTCAGATACATAGAGATAAGTAATAGTTTTGAGAGCTTTTGCCACGCCCCCTTTTTAGTCGACTAATGTCTTTAGTCCACCAAGAATTGATTTTGTCGACTACAGCCCTAATATAATGTTATCATTTTTGCCTTTGATTGATGACATCAATCTGTGTAGTTCAATGAGAAACACTGACTCATGTTGTGATTCCTGGACCTGTCTGAAATCAATAGCTGAGTTGGTTGGTCACATGACACAAACTGAGTCACATGACACACTGGAACAGGGCTGTGTGGAGCAGTGCAGAGAAGAGGAGACTGCTCTGTCAGACAAGAGAGCATCACCAAGCACTCGCATACGTCACTGAGGCTTTGGTCGTTAGCCTGATCAACCTGGATTCTGAACAGAAAGAAAAACAGGGG
The DNA here is from genome assembly GCA_000787095.1 of Periophthalmodon schlosseri. Lineage (NCBI taxonomy): Eukaryota > Metazoa > Chordata > Actinopteri > Gobiiformes > Gobiidae > Periophthalmodon > Periophthalmodon schlosseri. The sequence goes on along the minus strand of KN474244.1, from coordinate 10,162 downwards.
GCTTGCACACACACATCAAACTTGGGACTAAATCTGGATTAGACCCAAGATAAAGCAGGACTAGACCTGAGCTAATCCAGAACCAAAAGGAGTAACTCCCGAATACACCGCTAATACAGTTAAATTTCATTCAACTTCCTGATCCCATCTTTTCTATATCTCAGGTTTGAGACTAACCAGACAGAAAAATCTAACTTTTCTTATATCCAGTTGACAGAAAAGCACAGACATCTTCCTTGTCCACAAATACACAAAGCACTTCCCTAATTTTGTTTTTCACAAGCTAAATAAGTCTATATTTCTGTTAAGATCTTCCCAATAACCACAATGTTTAGGACATACAGCGGTACAAACACTAGTCTATCAGATCTGCAAAGCATAAAATCAAATGTACTAGTTCCCTGTAGGGTTGTCAAAAGTATTTAAAATCAGATACTAATTGATACTAAAACTAGTATCAGAACAGATACTCATCTGTGACGTTTTTAGTATCGATATCTGCTCATTCACAGGACAGAAATGAACCTCAATAGCCTGAGACTGATCTTGAGCTGTATCAGAACAAGGGATTACACAGATATAAAGCCACATGGTAATATAAAAGAAAGTACTACGATTCAATGTTGAAAATCACATTCTATTGTCTAAACAAAATGTGTATTTTTTTATCATTATCGTGGTGTCAGAATTGGTATTGAGTATCGAGTCTATTCCTTAGTATCAAAACAGAATTTGAAATTTTAGTACCGTGACAACACTACTTCCCTGTCAGTTCTTGTGGGTTGTAATTACAGAGCATACAAAGCACAGGGGGTTTGCCATAAACCTGCCTCAGCATTGGAATATTCCCAATTGCAGGTTGTGTTGTTGGAAATTCTATAAACCAAAGGCCTAATTGTAACATACAGGTTAATAGCTACAGGAACACTGTACTCTAATCTACAAGACTTTTACAAGTTATAGTAAGCAGATCACAAAACTGCATTTATTTTAATTTCCCTGTGTCTCCACGGAGTCTTATTATCCAGCCAAGCCTGTCAATCCTGGAGTTAAAAATGCGCACTGTGAATCGTAATTGTTGAAAAATTTAATGCAATTTGTCATATAAAACAAACATGTATATAGTCAGTTTGAGCAGGCACTGTAAAGGCTCTGCTGTAGGACTACAAATACCACTGAGATATTGTAGGATAATTAGAAATATGTTTTAACTGTTATTTATGCTACATTACTATTATAGAGCCCAAAAGATATTTCTGATGTATAAATACTAATGGAAATGTCACATTCTACAGAGCATAAACCCCTTTCCACAGTGCTGATAGTCACTTTGTTTATGTGCACACCAGTAAAACCGGATAGCTGGCTTAGGCCAATTTAAAACAAATATTAAAATGTAAACCTAGGAATTACAAAGTGTCACATTTCAATTCTGCCAGATCCCAATAACAGATCTGTAGAAGCCGATACATGAAGGAAGTATCCAAGTATGCAACAGTGCAGTCCGCTTTACATTGGACGCAGACTAGGAGAGGCATTCAACTGCACGACGTAAGAAACAGACAGGGAAATATTGTGTGTCTCATAGCTGCTAGGGCTAAACTTAAATGAGTATAGGTCTGTTATGATAATTACTATAACGACTTATCTTTCAATATATGAAGCTGTAACCAATATTTATCATGTGGACTTTTCCTATGCACTACTGGAGCATTTTTTGTTATTTTTTTAGCTATACAATAAGATTTGAGCCATACAAGGTTAAATTAATAACTTCTATGACTACAGATACAAAATAATTACTAAAGTGTTTCATTTTGCTGTTTATTTATTGGATTTAACAATATTGTAGATTTAGAATAGGTTTAAATATCCTCTTGGGTTTTTGTGTCAGTGGCATAAATTAACTTCAATATTATAATTTATCATCTATATGTACTTCAGCGATATATCGTGCTTCAAAATTTGTTTGTGAGTACATGTCATTACTACAATACATCCATACGTAATACATTTATTTTGGTCCACTACATTATAGTGAAAATTACTGAAGCATCAATGTGTTTATTTGTGCTGCGGAAAATGAATAACTTGTAACACAGTTCCTAGCATGTCTGAAAATCAAATGCTCTGAAACATAACGGAGATGTTGCTTATCTATTTGTGCCAAAAGCGTGTTTATATACATGATTATGATCATGATCAGTCATTTTTATTAGCAATTATAGCTGCAAAGTTTTAGTGCTAATGCTAAATTACTAGACGCACCTGAACGCCCTGTAGCCCCCTGTTCGCACCTATTGGGTTCTTTGGCCTGTTGTAGACTGTGACAAGAGCGATCTGTTTTGGGGCAAAGGCCATTTGAATTTGGTTGTTTAGCCCACTTGGATTTCCCTGTGCATGAAAACCAGCTGAGTGACTGTGTGGACTTCCAGAACAACAACTCATCTCTGCACAAACACGCATGAGTCATCCCCAGCCTAAGCCCTCCTGTGTGGGTGTGTGGGAGGCATAATGACCCCCTGAGCCTGGAGCATGGACCAAAGCTACAATCACTGCTACAGCCACCAATACAGAGCAGAGGGATGAGGATGAGATAAGTCTGATGTCTGCCTGCTCGTCTCCATGGAAATGTTATTGTTTTACCTGTAATATTCTACATTTTTAACACTAACATCTCCATGGACATGAAATCTCCATGAAAGTGATGGGGGGCTGCCAACTGCTTATCTCCATGGAAAATTGTACTGCCATGTCGGGAATATTCCATAGTACTCTAATAATAACTACTGGTTTTCCATCGTAAGAAAAACAACACTTTATTTTGTTAAATGAAGGTTTAAACTGCCAGAAAAATGCCTTCCTTGAGCGTAAATAGGTTCTGCATTTTGGATGGAGTTTTCGTGTTGATAACATAGGTAGCGGGAGTACGTTTTTTAACTCAGTGCTACTTCCTGTATTTATTTTCCTTTTTTTTCAACATTTTTCCACAAACTGCCACTTAACTGATGTAAAACTATGATAAATATTGACGGCAGGTACTATCCCACTAAACCAATTAAAAAAACATCATCATATGCACTTTAGCTAGCTTTTTAGACAGCAGTTATCCTCCAGAGAAAGTTATAGGCTGGATCATGTGGTTTTGCATGCGTGATGTGAGGTAACCGAAAACATACACTCTAATCCGAGATGCTAGCTGCTCTTGACCAGGAGCCTGACTCCGATCTCCAGAAGGATCTATATAATCTTACACAGAAAACATTGTGTAACCTTCCATGTTGACACAGTTTCTTCTGACAAAAGCGCGCAGCAGCTAAGCACACACGCCGATAATCTTACATCATGTGAGGCAAAGGCGGTGTCCTGTTATGGATAAAAATAATCTGCAGAGTATGTTATGAAATATGGATGCAGAGTGGAGTGAAGAAGCAGAGACCAGCAAGTAGAGCAACCCATAGAGATGCTCACAGAGGGCCTGGGACAGGGAAGAGGGGCCCTGGAATAGAGGCTGTTTCGGGGCCCCATACATATGCCCTTAGTGTTGTCACAATACAAAAACATTTCAAACTCAATTTAGATACTAAAAAATAGGCTCAATACTCAATACCAATTCCGATACCGCATTGATAATAATTAAAAAAAACACTTTATTTTGAGAATAATTTAATATTGAAACTGACATTCTAACATTAAATTAAGTCTATGTGGTCTTATACTTGTTCTGATACAGCTCAAGCTCATTCTAAAGCCATTCAGGAAAGGTTCATTTCTGCCCAGTAAATGTGACTTTTTAGTATCGATATATGTTTAAATGAGTATCTATTTCCGATAGTAGTTTTAGTATCAATTAGTATCTCATTTTCGATACTTCTGACAGCCCTATATGCCTCAATATTTACTTTTACATCAACTCAGTCACGTCTCCAGCGCCTCTGCCCTAACAATTAGAATGTATTAATTAAAAATAAATGAGAAAGTTTACACCATCGCATCACGTCTTTGTTTACAAAAGCCAGCACAAACCGCCTCTGTATTTAAAGGCATACTATGTAATTTTGTCTGGTGAATGGTCTGCCACCTGCTTGTCTTCATGAATGTTATTGCTGTGCCTAGAATGTTCCATACTAAGGCATTAAACTTATTGCTTTCAATGAAGACAAGAAGGTATATGATTCTGATTGTATATTTCCAAAACAAGACACATCTGTCTCCCCAGATAAGAGTTCATAACTACTGGAATGTTGATTCTTAAATACAGAAACATTGGACATATCCATGTTGTTCATGTTATAATCTGGTGTTTTGGTTCTCAAGATGATTATCTAATCAGAAAGCAGAATGATCCTCACATGACTCTCTCATTTGGGTTACCAGTTCAATGCTGAAATCCAGTTGGTTTAACCCTAAAATGTCTCTCTCTGATCTGAATGGTCACTCCCTAAACCCCAGACCTGCAGCCTGAAATCCAGTTGGTTTAACCCTAAAATGTCTCTCTCTGATCTGAATGGTCACTCCCTAAACCCCAGGACCTGCAGCCAATCATGAATCAGTGCTAGTGCAGCCTCTGCAGCTCAGTGAGTGAATCTGGAGGTTCTGAACTTTCACATGAGGCAAGGCCTGTCCATATACTGAGAATGAGAAAAACGTCCACTATCTGCATCTGATATATACAATCAGATATCACGCAGATAATACAAATTTTGGTGGATTAGATATCAGCTTCCAAGATATCGATTCAGCTAATATCCCATTTTGGTCTATAAACTGGTATAATAAGACTATTTACTGGCCAATGTTGGCTCAAAAAATTTCATAATAATAAACTGTAGTTACAAAACACATTTGAATCTTTTTTTTTAAACCTTATACTGCATGTGTTTAAAGGAAATAAATTAAGTTTTCAGTCTGCCCTAGTGTCGGTTGATGCTTAAAGCCAAAGTATCGACATCGGTATCAAAACAAAAAAAGCTGGATCGGTGCAGCCCTATGTAAGAGCACAGGCTACATACACTTCCTCCTGTAGTGTACTTTGGTTTCAGAATTAATCTACTCTTCCCTCTTGTTAAAGGAAGTGCAGTATCTTTAACTAGTGTTCATATGGAATTGCAAAGGTTTCTTTCTGATTGAATCCCGATGCATTTCTTTTGACATTAAGACAATTAAGACAATTACATCACTTTGTAAGTGTGCTAACATTTTAATATTTTTTTTTTTGGAAAGAAAAAGCCTAGTACCGTACTCATTTCCAAATCGTGAACAAATATAAAGAGGGGGTATTATGCTAAATTGACTTTTTGGAGCGTTCTACCATGTTATAACATTGTTCCCTCATCAAAAACATGCCTGAAGAGGTTTTAAATGTCATCCATGCATGTTTGAAAAATCTAGCGATCTCTCCCGGGCCATATTCATACTCTCCTAACAGTTGTAAGATTTTGTGCAATGCTCAGCCCACAAGCCTGCGTCATCCATGCTCCTGAACGTTAATTTTCATGAATATACAAAAGCACAAAACAATACACTACGACTTCACAAACCTGATGCGATGTGTTAATGCTCCATAGAAGTGTAATACCTCTTTAATAAACTATACACTTACTCATTTTAACTAGGGCCTTCTTCCACAGGGCCTTCACAAAGTTACAAACAGCCTGTCTCCAGCACAGTTCTTCCATCTTCACAACCTCTTTGACAGTTGTAAAGTGGGCAGTGGGTTGGTTCAGTGGCCTTAGTCTGACCCACATAATGGAAGTGTGCCAGGCTGAACTGAACCGTACAGCGCAGGCTTAGATAACTTACCATTATAGAGACACACTCTGTAATAAAAGGGACATACAACAGGCTGGGCACGCTATTCATGTCTGATCTTCCACTCCACTGAGGAAGAATGCTGAAGGGTCTGCAGCAGGAGAGGGGTGTGGGTGAGAGGGGGGTGAGTGTCAGGGCAGATATGGGTGTGCAGGTGGCACTGCAAATTAGTGTTGTCACGATACTAAAATTTCTAATTCAATTTTGATACTAAGGAATAGACTTGATATGCAATGCTGATTCCGATACCACAAAGATAAAAATAAATAAATAAAAAACA
>KN474243.1:5152-19002 GCA_000787095.1 Periophthalmodon schlosseri | reverse complement strand
TCCTCTGTGTTTTTAAAGTCCATTCAGTTTCACTGTTCTCATTCTGACCATTTGAGTTCAATTCACCTTCACTACAGCTAAACCTCAGCACTGTTCGCTCATTTAAGCTTCACTCCTCAGTGCTTACCGTCTGCTCCTCTGCACTTTATCGAAAGATCCAAACAGTGCCTGGGAAGATCACACTTTTCATTACACAGTCTGTTCCTCAGCATCTGCCCCATTCTTAAATGTAGTTTATTTGGGCAGTTTTACATTACACTTTGTCCCTATAAAGTGTTTCTGGTTCAGTGTATTTCTCCATAGACTGAAGGAGGGGCGGTGAACTCTGATCTTTTGGACCTAACCTCTCAGGGTCAAGTTAAGGTCATTCTCAAAATAGATCTTTAAAACACAAACTACACAAACACAGACCCTTGCCCAAAAGTGAAGAGGTCTGAGGTTTGAGTCCCGAGGTTTGAGTCCCTGACAGTATGTGGAGTTTGATATTCAGGTTTAACAGAGAAGCATGGCGCCTCTGGACAAGAGGAGGAATCACACATTCACCATTTGAAATATTTTATAATGAAAATAAAATAAACAAAATTGTCTTTACAGTTTTAATAATTTTATTTTTTATTTATTTTATTGGTTTATTTTAACAGGGACCATGTAAAACACATTAACTAAAGTTAGTTTCAATCTGCAGTCAGGCAGGGCAGGTTACAAACAATTAAAATATATTTAAGTAACCATTCAATTACAATCAAACCATGCATTCTCACATCACAATCATAATTATATTATCATTATTATAATGTCCCAAAGATTCACAGCTGAATTTGAACATATAACTTTATTGAAAAACAAACAAACAAAAACAGGCAGAATAAAGCGTTTACTTAGTCGTCAAACTCTTCTCTGCTTGGGCGTTTAGCTGCGCCCTCTCTGGACAGACGATCCGCCTCCTCATTTCCATGATAACCTGCGTGTCCAGGTATGTGCAGCTGAAACAGACAAGGCCATGGTTCAAATCTCTATCTAAACTGAGGACTAAACCAAACTATTCTATTCTATTGGGAAAACTATTCTATTGGGTAACTTTATTAGACCACACAGTGACAGACTCCCTCTTGACTTGCAGCAGGTCGGTCAGATCGCCAAGGCCGAGGGATTCAGGGATCGAGGGATTGGGGGAATCGAGGGATTGGGAGACGAGGGATTCGGGGGACGAGGGATTCGGGGGACGAGGGATTCGGGGGACGAGGGATTCGGGGATCGAGGGAGGTCATCCCTCTGAAAATTGTCAAAGAAAATGGTTTAATTTCATGTAATCCAGGGGTGTTTTTGGGTAACAAATTCAATTTTTTATCAGCCCTTACAATAGGTTTAGTACCGTTTTAGTCCTGGTTGAATCCTGGTCAAGACCTTTTCCAGACCATGTTCAGTCCTGGTTCTTACCCATGTGACCTGCAGCACAGAGTTGAGTTGGTCCTGTTTTAGTCCTGGTTCAGACCCGGTTCAGACCCGGTTCAGACCCAGTTCAGACCCAGTTCAGTCCCAGTTCAGTCCCAGTTCAGTCCCAGTTCAGTCCCAGTTCAGTCCCAGTTCAGTCCCAGTTAGGTCCTGGTTATTCCTGGTTCTTACCCATGTGACCTGCAGCTCAGAGTTCAGTTGGTCCAGTTTGATGAAGTCTTCTTTGTTGACGATCTCTCCTCCAGATTTCAGTCTCCAGCCATTTAGTTTCCAGCTCTTCACCCAACTGGTCACACCTGGAACAACACAACAAACAAAACATAGCACAACGCCAATGATAACAAAGATGACACCAAACATGACAATGCCAACAATAACAAAGATGACACCAAACATGACAACGCCAACAAAGATGACACCTAACATAACAACGTCAACGACAACAAAGATGGCACCAAAGATATCAATGCCGACAAACGTACTACAGCCTGTTCAAACTTCAGGCCAGTAACAGCACTTTGTGCTTGTGTGCACTTTGCTCTCAACTGGATTTAACTAGTCGACTTTCTCTACTGTTTTGACACTTTGAATCACATTACAATATTACAATGACAGTTCTGCCTTTTACTGAGAGTGCTCACACATCAAACTCCACTCTAGAGACACACTCCAGTTTGATGTGTGCAAGTTCCAGGCAGGGCTGGCCCATAAACATACTAAGCGGTTGTTTAGGGCCACAACCACTGGGGGGGGCACATCCTCTGAGAGAACTGCCATGGCCTGACCAAATGTATTTTAATTCATTTGAAGCGCACCGCACATACTTGAAATAAAGGAAAACAGCTCTGTGCTTTAACATCGTATCAGGGTCATCACATAATGAAATGGTTCTAAAAGACAGTTTAGGAGTGGGGCTGAACAAAAAAGAGCGCAGGATAAAGGTGAGAGCTATTGTTTTTTGCTTATAATGTCATGCTAAGTTAGTGTGCTAACATAAACAATGATTTTTTAAAAACTGTATCCGTTAGGGAGGCACAACCAAAATCTGGTTTAGGGCCAAATGCCTAACCGGCCCTGGTTCTTCCTGGTTCCATGCTCCATGTCCTCACCGTTGATGGTGAATTTGCTGTCCGTGTACAGCACCAGTTTGTGGATGTTATTTGCTTTGGCCAGCTCCAGCGCTCTGCAGGCCGCCTGGTGGACAACACAGGGATTACATGCAGTTGAACCGATGCAAATGTTAAAAATGAAATTGTTTCTCAAATATACTGTGCAGTAGTTCATCAAACTTTCCATCATGTAAAGTGTTTTTGAATAAAGAAACTTTGCTGTTATCAGTGGGGCTGGAACCAGATCTCATAAAATAAAATACAAGATTTTTTTCTATTTCTTTATGCCAAATGTTTACATTTGGGACAGAAAAAAAAAAAAAAAGAGTTAAGTGCTTTTGAGCAACACCCTTGAGAAGTTGTAATTCCAAAAAGCAGTGTTACCATGACAGCAAAGTATTAAATAAAATAAATAAAACATTGTGAGGCCAAAATTGTGACATGATCTACTCAATGCATTTGTCTCATTCCTGTGGAAGTTATGTTTAGTTCCATCCCTATTTCTCTGTAAGAACAAGATCCAAACCACTTTGGTCACATTCATCTCGTCTTCAGTTATGATTGTTCATATTTTCATTTCTTTTAAATAACATTTTCTGCCTAAAAGAAATCAGGGCATTAACATGGTCCAGACTGACCTGTATCTCTGCTCTCTGATTGGTCTGTCGTCCCTCCAGTCGCTCTGACACGTTCCTGAGGAGACACAGTGGTTTAGTGTGTCAGGCCACAACATAATGTGGTGGCCTGACGCACTAAAGGGTCTGAGGGTCTCAATGTCTCAGGTCAGTGGGAAAGAGGGTCACAGGGACAGGGTCAGAGTCACAGGGTCAAAGGGTCACAAGGTCAAAAGGTCACTCACAGCGGGTGGTATGGGCCCCAGTAAACGCCAATCCCTGCCCGCGCTGAACTCTTCCCATTCGACGAGCAGCAGCCGTCAGTGTACACCACCACACTGTCCCCTGCAGGCCGCACAGGGAATCGCACAAAAATTGATCAGAAATATTTCACTAAAGCTATCCTCTGAACCTTAAGCCCCTTTCACACATAGATCCCAGTAACCTGCCGGGTACAAATGAACACTATGACCCCCACTCACACATGCATCAGTCCAAGAACATTTCCAGATCTGCTCTGTTAACACTTAACCTGCAATTGGCTCTCTGCTCTCTCACATAGCAGTGCACTGCTGTATCATTTAAACTGAATGACAATGGAATACAACCATGCAGCATAACCAGGAAGCCAAGCGGTGATGGTCCTGGCAATTTTCTGGCTAAAATGCACAAACGCCCGCAGACGGAAAAGCAACTCGGGGCAAAACCTTCCGACTTCTACAACCAACGTCACCTGCTCCGTGCAGATGAATAATAATCAGCTGATTTATCAATCTGTCAAACACATTTGAGCTCTTTGACTTAAGTTATTACATTTAGTCAGTTATCCAGATCATAAGAGCCACAGGAAGAAAGAAAGACCCGACACTACAACTGTTTCATTCATTACTCATGCAACGTTAACTATCTTAAGTAAACAGACAATGTTTAGTTTTGAGAAGGCTAACAGCAACAACAACTCTGATTAGCTCTTCAAAACACTGTTAATGAGCAAACTGAGTGATTTTATTCAAATCCCGACTTTCCCAGATAAAACCACATGAATGCAAACAAGTCAGAACCCCAACATCTCATCACGAAATCCCGAGTTCCCGAGGACCACATGAATGCAGCATTAGTCACACATAATCTTTACCTGCATATTCCTGGTATTTGACCCTGTTCCAGCCAAATGCACTTCCATTCCCAGTTCAGGCTGCATGTGTTAATGAGGCTTTATATTCATTGTCCCTCCTCTGCGCCGCCATCCTCACTCCTCCTCTGCACCGCCACTCTCCCTCCTCTCCCTCCTCTCTCCGCCACTCTCCCTCCTCTCCCTCCTCTCTCCGCCACTCTCCCTCCTCTCCCTCCTCTCTCCGCCACTCTCCCTCCTCCTCTGCACCACCACCCTTGCTCCTCCTCTGCACCACCACTCTCCCTCCTCTCCCTCCTCTCTCCGCCACTCTCCCTCCTCCTCTGCACCGCCACTCTCCCTCCTCCTCTGCACCGCCACTCTCCCTCCTCCTCTGCACCGCCACTCTCCCTCCTCCTCTGCACCGCCACTCTCCCTCCTCCTCTGCACCGCCACTCTCCCTCCTCCTCTGCACCGCCACTCTCCCTCCTCCTCTGCACCGCCACTCTCCCTCCTCCTCTGCACCGCCACTCTCCCTCCTCCTCTGCACCGCCACTCTCCCTCCTCCTCTGCACCGCCACTCTCCCTCCTCCTCTGCACCGCCACTCTCCCTCCTCCTCTGCACCGCCACTCTCCCTCCTCCTCTGCACCGCCACTCTCCCTCCTCCTCTGCACCGCCACTCTCCCTCCTCCTCTGCACCGCCACCCTCCCTCCTCCTCTGCACTGCCACCCACGCTCCTCCTCTGCACTGCCACCCTCGCTCCTCCTCTGCACCGCCACCCTCCCTCCTCTCCCTGCCACTCTCCCTCCTCCTCTGCACCCCCACCTCCCCACCCTCCCTCTTCCTCTGCACCGCCACCCTCCCTCTTCCTCTGCACCGCCACCCTCCCTCTTCCTCTGCACCGCCACCCTCCCTCTTCCTCTGCACCTTGTCCGTACCCATATAAGTGAAGTCGTTGGAGCTGGCGGCCTCCTGCTTGGCTCTTTTCTGGGGTGTTTCCTGCTCCTCCTCTGCTCTGTGACACCTCTTGGGTCCAAGGGGGATGTACTGCAGTGGCTCCGGGCCTTGTTTGGGCAGAACCGCAGGAGCCGGGTCAGAAATTTGAGCTGCACCGAGAACACGACAGTAAGTCATAACAGTTGTAATGTTTCTTTATTCAAGGAAAGTAGATGGTCTTTAAGTAATGCTAAATGAGAAATGCAAAGGAAGGTTTTATGTTGTTTTTTAAGTCTCCAGACCATAGACAGTAAACAGAAGTGGACTAAATGAATGTGACGTTACCCATACCGTTCTGCTCCAGCCAAATGAAGCCAGTCGAGGCTAGCAGTTATAGTGACTAATCTGGAGCCAAAATCCATATTTGGATTGCATCATAGCAACCAACAAGCCAATACGGAATGACCAAAATGACGAGCCTGACAGCAGCAGTTACAGAGAGAAGGGCAACGTTTTTTCAATAGAAAGTGAATTGGAGCCAGAAGTGCGCCAATGTTCACTTCCTATTTGGAACACAGTGGCTAGTAGGTTAGCCATGTCCATTTACACAGTCTGTGGTTCTGACTGGTTTTATAATTTGTCGTTAGGTTGTGGTGATTTAAAAAGTCCATCCCACAGAAAGTAAAACAATAGTAAAACCAAAAGCCAAACTAGATAATAATTTGATAAAGTTCTCTGAATGGTCTTGAGCTTTATTCTTTATTCATTCTATGCTACAAAAACTCTTTTGATACTCCTCGTGGTATCAGAATAAGTTTAAGCATTTTTCTTTCTATCCAAATTGTTCTATCAAGGTTACAATATGGTTTTCTGCCTATGTAGGAAATGAGTTCTCTCGATTTGACTTCTCTGTCACTGGGTTAAACCGGTCAGGCGCACTGGACCAGATCTGAGCCAAGATCCTGGTCAGGACTCAGGAGTACCTAGCTAGAGGATTTTGCCTATTGATACTTTGCCGTGACATCACGCTGGGGGTGTTTTACATGTATCGCTATGGTGGAATGTTCAGCAGTTACCATGGTGACACAATGCCAAAAAAGTTTTAAAACGTCTGAAATTCAAGAAGAAAATACAAAATGTATTTAAACAGCATGTTTTCAGGAGCCTGTAATCAATCCGAGCATTCATGGTCCTGTTTGATTTTCAACAAAAAAGGTGAGAGTAGCTGACTGAAAAACTGTTGGCTAATGCTAGCTAGCTTGTGACTGTAATTTTATGTGTGATAAACATTTTTAAAAGCACAAATCAGCTCACCTGTTGTAGTTCCACTAAGTCAGACTGTAATTTTATGTGTGATAAACATTTTTAAAAGCACAAATCAGCTCACCTGTTGTAGTTCCAACTAAGTCAGTTCTTTTTGGTCAAATCGTGTTAAAATAAAGCTCAGATTAAAGTCTAACAAAGGCTCAGACAAAGCAGTGCCTACAGTTAGCAGGGAATATTGATGACATCAGCTGTAAATTATCAATAATACATGTTGTGCCTGTTCCATACTTCACCTGTCTCTGATTTGGGAGGTGAAACGATGAGGTTCTCTCCCCGGACAAAAGCCCAGGCGTCTTTCTCTGTCGGGAACTTTTTAAAGACAGCGGCAGGAAATTTGTCCACCTGTGTTTTACATTCGTTCCTGAAACAATACATATTAATAAAACGCTACAAAAATACAACAAAATACACATTCTCACACATTTTGTGAAAAAACAAACTAATATGTAGCAAAGGTTTCAAATTTACAGATCCTCCTCTTAAATTTTTGGACAAATATTTGCTGCTGAAATGTAGTTTATAATTATTGATTAGGACAAACCCAGTATAGCAGGCTGTTTGAATAACAAACTGCGTGTTTAATTTAATGTGTTAACTAAGTACAAATACTCACCTTAATGTAATTGAGTAGATTTTAGGGGTAATTGTACTTTTTTTGAGTAGATTTTTTAAATCTGGACTTGCATTTGTAATTGAGTACAATTCTAGCCATATTATTGTAATTAGTTATCAGTAAAGAGTATTACAAGTCCCAATCGTCCCAATCCACCTCTGTCTCTGCTCTTTTCTAAGCCTACAGACTCATATAACAGCATCGCCTGCTCTGATTGGACTGAGTTCAGAGAATATGCAAGAATATGCAAACTGTGGTTTGAAACGACTACAACAACTGTTTAAATTATATAAAATACTGACCTAAAATGCTGCTAAAATCTGTTAAAAAGTAACCAGTACTACTATTTTCATGTGCACTTTTTACTTTTACAATTTTGGAAGCAATACTTGTACTTCTAATTGAGTACATTTTTAGCCATGTAACTACTTTTATTGAGTACATATTTGCACTACTCTTTCCACCACATACACTGTGTATAAAAACTTTATACAGTCTATGCTCCACCACTGGTTAACACATAAAATAACTACAAACATTACAGTGAGTTTAGACGTGTGGTTGGCGTTCAAACAATAACATCGTCTTAAAAGTGTATAGCCATGATCAAATATAGATCTAACACATTGAATCAAACGGAAAATGCCACTGTGTTGATTCTGACGGAGCGGTACCATGTTGTGTAGACTCCAGGCTTGAATCCTTTCCTCACCGCGTAGTAAAACTTCCCCTTCGGCATGGCTCCTGCGCCGCTCCAAACCGACTTCCGAACTGCGCTGAAAAACCCACTCAACATGAACATAACCTGGTTCAATGCAACAGCGACGACCCCCAGCCCAGAGGCATTATAACAGATACTTTAAAACACACACGTCCAGTTCGGCTTGATTTGTACGTTTAATTAATAACGGCTTACATAGATATAACTAAACTAAAATAACTAAATTGAGACGGAAAAGCGGTGGTTACCCTCCTCACTCACATAAGCTCACCTTTTCGTCACATAATTATGACTTTTGCGTAACTAATCCTTCACAAGTTACATCTTTGGATAATTAAACAGCACGGTATCTGACACAAAAACACCAAAAATCTTCAGAAAATTCCTAGAGATGCGAAAGTAACGTTATTTTAATAGATCTATGTGACAACAGCACAGACAAATGTTCCGTGAGTTCGGATAAGTCTCGCGAGTGTAGAAATGCTGCGTTCGTTTCCCCAAATTTTGTATAAACTCGCCAATATTTTTTTCCTGGTCGTCTTTGTTGAACAAAAATCAGTCTAAAATGTGTTAATTTGGTTAATAAAATAATTGGTTACCTAAATAAATGTCTCATTAAAAATACATTAAAATACGGGGTTCTTTTGGCATATATGTCACTTTGTACATTTGTAAGCCTACATTGTTTTAATACTTGAACGCAGCTCCAACATGCTGGGTTGTGTGTTAACTCTCGCGGCATCGCCCAGGTCTCCGCGCTGTGATTAACCCAACTCTCGCGATGTTCCGGTCTCTTCCTTGGCCGTCGTTGACTGAGGTTAGTCCTGACATTTCTCACTGGATTCACGTTTCTGTTTCAAACCTCACTTTAGAAACGTTATATTCCTCAATTTTGACATCGGAATCCAAGTTAACCCTTTGATACGTTAGATTAAGAGGTTAAACTGCATCGATGGCTTTTAAAATATGTAAATTTAGCCGTAGTATGAGCACTTCGGAGTGGAGGGAGCTAGCCATGAATGTCTTATGTGAATAGGCCGGACATGTGTTCACGGCTAATGTAGAGTTAAAGCTTTATATTTGGCCTCCGTTTAAGTTTTAATGCTCCGAAAGTTAATTTCATGCTTTTAAAATGTCTACGTATTTACGTAAACTTGGCGGAGCGGGATCTGAAGTGTATTTATTGAGTTAGCAGTCTGTGGAAGACGGGCTTAGCTTCTGTTATGGAGCTGGTTATCTGCAATCTATGGGTTCAACGTGTTGTTGCAGGTTTTGGCATTAAGAATGAACATACAAGTTTATTATATTTATATAAAAGTTTAGAAAATTGAACTTTTTTTCAGTAATGAACAGTCCAGTGGGTAGCTATGGCATATAGCTAACACACTGGACTGTCAGTTTAGCCTGATTGGTGTTTGTAAAACTCTTAAGATTTCAAATGCCTTTAGCTGTTGAATGTTTTGTATATTAAAGCAGTAAAAGGTCTTTAGTAGTTGATGCACCTTTGCTGGAGTCTGAATATAGTGAGCTGTTATAAACCAGTGCTGTTGCCATAATTCTCTGCATGTCTCAAACCAATTTTTCTCATTTTAATTCTACTTTTTATTTTCCCAGAGACAAAGGCCATGTTCAGTACAAGCGCCAAAATAGTGAAGCCCAATGGCGAGAAGCCAGACGAGTTTGAGTCTGGCATTTCTCAGGTGAGTTTTCAAAGTGTGCGGGTTATGGTTGGACATGGCATCACTGAGGCTTCAGTTAAGGCTTCTCAAATTCAGTTAAAGACATGTAGACTGTGTAATCCCTAACTCGTCCAGGAGTGGTTTAATGTAGAAGGTTTTAGTGGTAGTCATTTGTCTGCAGTCACATCTGTTTGCATGGCTGCTGACATGTGCCGTCTTCCTCCTGGGCGCTAATGTTCTGACCCTGTTTGTTTCAGGCTCTGCTCGAGCTGGAGATGAACTCTGACCTCAAGGCTCAGCTGAGGGAGCTGAACATCACCGCAGCAAAGGTTTGTGATACTGTGACAACACTGCCTCTGTGTTAAAGCTAACAGTTTAATAAAAGTATATACCGACGTGGGTGTGCCTCCAGTTCAGGCCCCCTAGTGGCAGATGGGCGCGTAGCTCTGAGCAGAGACGTGCAGGTCCCTTTCCACGACGTCGAACATGAAGCTGGTCCCAGCTGCAGCTGTGAGAACCAAGCCTGCATATTCCTACATCTCCCAGAGTCCTTTGGGCTGTGACTGGGCAGAACGACCATGCAGGACACAGACACAATACTAAAACTTTAATATTAAACTGTTGCATCTACTCCCTAACTTTTTCTGAGCATTCTGTATTGGATTTTAATTGATGTGTACAATTGTGTGTTCTTTAAACTACAGTCTAATCTCTGACCACGTCTCTCCTCCACACCCACTCATTTTCTTCCTTGTGTTTTTAGGAGATTGAAGTTGGCGGGAACAGGAAAGCCATCATCATTTTCGTGCCGGTGCCGCAGCTCAAATCGTTCCAGAAGATTCAGGTGCGCCTGGTCCGAGAACTGGAGAAGAAGTTCAGCGGGAAACACGTGGTCTTCATCGCACAGGTGACAGGAAGCAGTGTAACCATAGAAACACCTGGTCTTCATTTTCACCATGACTTTCCAAAAATTGGCATAGGGCTGAAACTAACATTTTGAAAATCAGTTATTTACCTGACTATTGCCATGTTTAAAGGTCCTATATTACACTAAATGCATTCTTGTGTGCTTTAAGCCATGTTTTAATGCTGTTACCTCCTCAAAAAACATACCTGGAGGAGTTTTGTTTCATTTACACATGTTTAAGCCACCATTTTATTAGTCTGTCTATATCTTCAAAGCTCAAAATGCTGTTAGACCTTGTGATGTCATGAAGTGGTAGTTTTCAAGTAATTTCAACAGCTACCTTTTTGTTTAGTACAGATTGGCCATCCCAGGGCTGCAATTAACCAAATGATTTGAGTGAAGGTGTATAGTTTAAAAACACAGTGGAGCACTTCCTGTATTACTGCATGATATCACAAGGTGGAACAGAGTTTTCTGTTTTGAGAGAAGAATTCGGCCTAAATCTGCAGGGTTTGTGTGTTAAACATGTGTGAATGAAACAAAACACAACTCCACGTATGTTTGTGATGAAACATTAACAAGAATGGCACAATATGGGCCCTGAGTAAAATTTTTAAAGTTCTGGCCATGGTGTATTTTTATGCCTCATATTTTGTGGTCTCAGTATAGTATTACTGTGGGCTGTACAAAGTAATAATTTGAGCCCAAGTTTAAAGGGTTACGTTTGGCTGTTGTGGGCAGTGCGCATGAATATATTCAATTTATTTCCTAAGAATGATGCAAATTAATGAACATTTGCAAATATACCAGATTATAGCATTGTTTCTGAAACCTCCTTGTTCTGGGACAGGTAATTCACGATTCATTTGCAACATTTTATTCCTAAACCCTGACCTCAGTTACGATACAGTGAAACTACTCTTCAGATATTTTAGTAACTTGAAACAAATAAGATTGGATTCCCTGCATGTGAAAAATATGAACCTTCCCTTGTTCTAAAAATCACAGAACTCAAAAGTGCCTAAAGATGACTACAAAGGTGGTGGAATACTTTAACTCAAGTCATCTTTTAAACTGGAACGTTCTATTGCTGAGATTAGAAAAACTTCTGAAACATGGAGTGTGTGACGTGGGTGTGCCTCCAGTTCAGGCCCCCTAGTGGCAGATGGGCGCGTAGCTCTGAGCAGAGACGTACAGGTCCCTTTCCACGACGTCGAACATGAAGCTGGTCCCGGCTGCAGCTGTAAGGACCAAGCCTGCATATTCCTACATCTCCCAGAGTCCTTTGGGCTGTGACTGGGCAGAAAGACCATGCAGGACACAGACACAATGACACTTTTGTAACACAGGGAACTGAACACTTGACTGAGTGCTGTGAATGAACTAGTGAATGTTTTCATTTCCAGAGGAGAATTCTGCCCAAACCCACGAGGAAAAGCCGTACGAAGAACAAGCAGAAGCGCCCCCGGAGGTGAGGCACAAACACGCTTCATGGTTTGTTTTTGTCACGGCTCGTCTGTGTTCATGTTTGTCGTGTTCGTGTGCCCTCACATGAAACTTGGGCAGGTTCCACCAATGTTGGACCCAGAGTAATGGTTGAAGTCAGTAAAATGTCTTAATTGGGGGAAAAAAAAAAAAAAATAAATCTTTTGGACCAGCATGTAGCAGACCCTCGTTCAGAAGTTGCATATTGCATGTGCCTCTGTTAGTCCTCATTTGGCACCACTCCAGTCCTGGTTTAGTGCCATTGTAGAGCAATTTGAGTCCCATCTTATGCGGGATGTAATCCTGCTTCAGGGTTGGTTTAGATCGGGTGGCGCATGGAAAGCCAAATATTTCTTAGATGGTACTTAGTAAAATGTTTTAGATCTCTACAGAATCCAGATATAAATTTGACACATCACCCACTCCAAGGTTCAGTCTGTTTCTGTTCGTAAACCAATCACATTGCATTTTCTTTTTCCGGCTCAAACGTTTTAAAGTGCCACTAACAAAATATTTTTTTCTTGTACCACCAGAACTCTAAAGTGGTACTATATGTGGTGTGAATTTGGACTAAAACTGCCCTACAACGGAACTAAATGAGGACTAAAAAAGACAAGGGTCCAGTACCTGCTTGTCTCGGTAGATGTTTTGGGCTACCTGGAATGTTTCTCTACAAATCTATCTCTTTCAATTAAAGTGTTTTTATAGGTGCTCAAATCATTTGATAAACCTGCATTGTTGCTGTGAGCAGGGTGTCCTCTTCATAGATCTGACCTGTAACTTGGCCTGGAGGCTTCACCTTCCTTTTGTGTAGATGGATGTTTATGGCAAAGCAATTGTATCTCCATGGAGATGAGCTACATAGTGAACCAATGTCAAGCATTTGAGATGGATCTCAAACACAGAAATGTGATGTGGGTTTCTGTGGCGCTTTGGACTTTTGTAGATCAAATTTGATGAAGCTAAAGACCAACATAATCCCGACGTGGGTGTGCCTCCAGTTCAGGCCCCCTAGTGGTGGATGGGCGTGTAGCTCTGAGCAGAGACGTACAGGTCTCTTTCCACGATGTCGAACATGAAACTGGTCCCGGCTGCAGCTGTGAGAACCAGGCCAAACCAATATTCCTACATCTCCCAGAGTCCTTTGGGCTGTGACTGGGCAGAATGACCATGCAGGACACAAACTTAAAAACTGCCAACAAAGTTAGTGAAGTTGTTGCCATGGGCTGGTTTCACTAAATTGGTTCTTGCTGATGCAGTAGTTCTCGACAGTACAAGTTGAATGTGTGTCTGTTTAAGCCCCCAAAGTAGTAGTAGTAACCCACTCTATTCAAAAGAATCTGTAATGGTTTTCCTTCATTTGACAATATAAATGAAGCCTGTCGGCTTATTACCCATTATAGTAGTACATTTAATCAAATATTGTGTAAAGTTAGTTGTAGTTTTCATTTACGCTTGTGTGGACAACCTTTTGAAGCCCCCCAGGGGACCCCGAACCCCACTTTGAGATCTTTTCACATTGTTTAATGTGAATGGTGATACTATAATGAAATGGTTCCCAAAGTCTTGCCCCTCGCTTAAACAGGTTTGTTTTTTCGTACCCTGATGGTCATGTTTATTTTCAGTCGTACCCTGACGGCGGTGCACGATGCCATCTTGGAGGACCTGGTGTTTCCCAGTGAGATTGTGGGCAAAAGGATCAGAGTGAAGCTGGACAGCAGCCGCCTCATCAAAGTGCACCTAGACAAGGCTCAGCAGAACAACGTGGAACACAAAGTAAATGCCACACAGCACTCTACTGCTGCTACGACTACTATTAGCACTACTACTACTTGCGCCCCTGCTACTTCTATTACTTGCGTCGCTGATACTACTTGTGCCACCCAAATACTGGA
>JACM01052734.1:0-30151 GCA_000787095.1 Periophthalmodon schlosseri | reverse complement strand
GTATAGAGCACTGGATTGTTGAAAGATCGTACAGATTACTGTGGTCAGTATTAAAAGAATTTCAGTAAAATGTCATTCAACTGCATAAATGACTTGTAGGCTTGTTGCTTTTCTATGTATTCTATATTATAATAAATGAACCCCTACAGTATAAAAGCTATTGGACAGTATAAGATGAAAACAATGCATACCTTTCTTGGGCTTTTTGTAACTTGTTTGTGAACTCTTCTTCCATGCTCCTCTTTGTCCTTTGTAGTTCATTTTCAGACTTTGCCTCCAGTCTCTGCTGCTCTTTCAGGAGCTGTGGGCCTGACACACATTGTGGTATGTTAGAATGAGAGAAAGCACCTAAATGAATCTGGGAGGAATGTATTCAATTCTTACTGTTATCACTGTCTAGTGCAGCTTGTAGAGATGTCAGCTTGTTGTTTTCTTCTTGAAGTGCTTTCTCAAGGTGGTCCCTCTCTCTCCCAAACTCCTCCCTCAGAGCACACAGCTCAGACTCATGCTTGTGCTGGAGCTCTTCTTTCAGTGTGGTCAGCCTCCCCTCCATCTCCTCCCTCTCCTTCTGCAGGGCATCCTCCAGGTGAGTCAGCTCAGCTGCAAAGTCCTCTTTCAACTGCAGGGGGCGCAATAGTGACAGTGTTATTAACAGCCTCATTGTCACAGTGCAGTTGTATGCACAAACAGGAGGAAGCCTGCACCTTCACTGCGCTCTGGACATCAGCCTTGTGCTGGTTACTCAGTGCAGACAGTCTGCTCTCCAGAGCATGGATAATACTTGCACTGTTCCTCTGCTCCTCTGTGAGACACCACAGCCTCTGCTCAACCTCCACCTAGGATTGAAAAGATAAATTATGATACTCCTGTATGAACAAACATAAGAGTGTATTGGGGTCAAAGTACCTCTGCCTGCCTGGCTGCCTCCAGCTGGAGTCTGGTGAGCTCTGAAGCAACACATGAGATTAGGTATAAACATGCTTTTAATGTAAAGTCTAATACAAACATGTATTCTTAGCACCTCTTAAGTGGCTTTCAGAAAGTTTGGCTTTGAGTTGTTCCATTTCCAAGGCATGGCGAGTTTTCATCTCCATCAGTTCCTTGTAGTACTGATCTGTGAGGTCTGAGCGCACCTATAATGAAAATATCAAATATAGCATTGGGCAAAGACACTCATTATCACACGAAAGAATCAAATTGCCTATAAATAAAAATGAATGCATTGTAAAAATGTCTCAGACCTGCCGTAGTTCTTCTTTGAAGGCCTTGGACAAAGAAGACCTGAGCTCATCCAGCTCCATGGTGTGCTTCTCCTCCAGCTCATGGAGCATTTCCTTATAGATGAAAACCCATAATTATCTTTGAAAATCGAATGCTCCTTTAGACTAAGCTCGAGCCTCACCTCTTTACCATCAATATCCTGCTCCTCTTCAGCGAGACACTTTGAATATTCACTAAAAACAATGCCATAGAAATTAGACTCAGGATGAATTCAAATGCACTTTTCACTGGAGTCTTAATGTACCCCTCATTTGCAGTTTTCAGCACAGATTCTTCCAGTGCTCCCTCTACCATCCTCAGCTGGAGCAGTGCAATTTCCTCTCGATAGCCCTCCTCAGCTGCTTGCAACCTCTGCTCAAAATATCTAAAGGCATTGGGGGTTATTAACAGTTTGCTCATGTGGAGTATACAAAGTACCATGATAGATATTTTTCTTACCTCCTAAGGCTCTCCAGCTCTGCCTCATTCTGCTCTTTGATTTCACGCTTCTGTTCATTAAAATCTACCTTTAAGCGTTCTATGTCCTCAACTTGAGCAGAGCGGGCCCGCAACTGTTCTTTTAGTTCTGAAACCCAAAATGTACTGCATATCAATACAAATCATCTCCAAATTTCAAATGTAAAAAAAAAAGAAAAAAGAAAAAAAAGTGCATATGACAGGCTACTTAGTCATCATTAGATTTAACCATTAGCTGCCCATATTCCCGGTTGGATATGGGCAGCAGATATGAGAGAAGTAGAGATTTGACTAACAAAACTGTAAATAAGAACTAAAGTGGGTCTAATTAGTTATTTGACAAAAACACAATTAGTCAGATAGATTTTTAGAAGACCTATAGACTTATGATGAATAAAACAAAAATAAATAAATCTATATTATATACTATCCCACCAAAGAAATATAAAAAAACATGAAAAAAGTCAGAATTTTAACTAGTTAAGTTAAAGTGGATATATGTTGTATTTCATGTTCATGATGCCTTCAACCCACCTCCCAACTCCTGACGGTTAGTTCTCATGCTCTCCAGCTGAGTCCACAGCTGACCCACTTCCTCCTGTGAGTTTTGTTTCAGTAAGCTCTTTTCATTTTGTAATTCCGAAATCTATAGTAAAAAAGTATAGTCAAGTCAGTTATGCTGAAAATAAAAATTAAAACGACAAATGAGTTTTACCTGTTGCTGCAGTTCACCCTCCTTGTCCTGTAGGAGGAGCACTTTTTGTTCCTTGTCTTGTAGCGCAGCTTTATGACTGGAAACCAACTCCTCCAGCAGACCTAAAACACACACAAAAAAGCATGTTTTCATGTTTCTTCCTAATTATGACTTGGTTTACTGCAAGAGTACCGGTTTGTTTAATATTTATCATATAGTTTTACATCAATTAAGTGGTTTGTGGAAAAAAGTTGAGAAGTACTAAATGAGAGGAAGTAGCGCAGAGTATGGCCTACCTCTACCTATGTCATCAACACTGAAAATTCCATCCAATATGCATGGACAATTTACTTGTGAGGAAGGTATTTTTCTGATAATTTAAACCTTTGTTTAACAAAATAAAAGGTTGCATCATTTAAATTACACAGTAGTTATGATTAACATTATGGTTGCTAGGTAACAGTTATGGAATTACCTCTATGCATGTAACATCTGCTGCCTGTGTCCAACCAGGATAAGGATATGCACTTTGTAAACCAAATCACATTGAGGTGCCATCTAAATAAACACGCATATAAAACACTTACGAGTAGCAGCATCTCTTTCAGATAAGGCTTGTTGGAGTTCTTCTGATGATTTCTGGTCCTGTTGTTGGTTGGATGCGTGGTAATCATCCAGTTTGGCCTGAGACTCTTGGATCTCTAGTCGGGCCTGGGACAAAGCAGCCTTGGCTTCTGTAAGGTCCTTGTTGGTGTGGTCCAGTTCTGCCTGGGTCCTGTTCAGCCTCTCCTCCATCTCTGATAATGCTGCCTGAAGATTGGTTTCGGGGGTAGAAGCCTTCTCCAATTGTGACTTCAGAGACTAAGAGTAAAGCAAATTATATTAAATGAATTGCATTATATTATAAACATCACAGCTAAAGTGTAACAATATTTTTAATGAATGTTGTGATGTCCAACCTGAATCTCCTTTGTGGCCTTCTCTTCCAGGGATGTCCTCTCCTTTGCAAGGTCTTCATCCAGCTGCTGCTTTAACTTATCTGTACAAAAAAAAAAAAATCATGATTGTGCCATCAATTCTGTATCTTGATATGTCATATGATATAATAGTAATTTATGTTTAGAGCATAGAGTAGACTGTATATACAGATGGACATATCTAGCCTGCTAGCCGCTCTGCTCCAACTAGGAAGTGAGGATGGACGAGAAGTTCCATGGTTCCATCAGAGTCTGACTCCAGTTCACTTTCTATTGAAAAAACATCACCCCTGTCTCTGTAACTGCTGCGGTCAGACTCGTCATCCTGGCCATATGATCCTGGTGTTTTTATTTCACAATTTTGTCCGTGAATCAAGATATGATTCCAATCAGGTGCCTTCTTTCCCCGATGTTGGTTGATTGAAAGTTATCGTGGTATACGTGAATACCTTCAACAACCTCGCTCCTGATTGGCTCTTTGGTTGTGTACTCAAATTCCCAAATACAGTACTTAGTTGCAGATTAGCAGCTATAGCTGCTAGCCCTGAACTCACTTACCCATCTGACTTTGGTGCAGCTGCTGCCTTCTCTCCTGCTCTTCCTCATGGTGCCGTCTGATTTGGTCCATTTCCATCTGATGTCTGGCCTGGATCAGAGCCCTCTCCTGGGTGAAGGTTTCTTTCATGGAGGCCTGGATCTTCCCCACTGCCGCGTCCTGAGACAGCTCCAAGTGGGACTGGTGGACGTTGGTCAGGCTGAGGCGCAAGGCTTCCAGCTCCAGCATCTTTTGGGCCTGAGAGGAAAATCAATGCATGTAACACAATAACATTTAGTCTTGTAAACATTTTTAATTTCTATTTAAGTATTCTGTGCAATATAAAATTAAGACAAGTAGGCCTGCATTTTACAACATAATATTGACATCATATTAGCCAAGTTTTGGTTTTGTTTAGTTCCTTAAATTTCGTCATAAAAACTTGCATACACCTACATACAAAACATTAAGTGACGTAACTGTATAAAATCTATATGGAAATATCACAACACCAGCATTACTGCAATATTAATACATATTTAAAGGCCCTGTACCAAATTTTTCCCCATATACCCAAGGAAAATTGGTCTTGCCCCAGTAGATATATTGCAAACAGCAAGCACAACTTATTTTGACCCAAGATCTGCTTATACATCCATTTATGTTTATTGCCTGATAACCAGGAAGTGTGCATTAGCATACTAGTTTGTTGGCTTTACCATCACGTGTAAACTCTGCCTGCAGTTATTGAGAAACGCTCTTAGAAACTCATTGTGGTGAATAATTAGGATGCTCGGAATGCATAAGGTAAGTGAGGAAGAACTTTGGACCACTGCAAACAGTTTAAAATCAACTACTTTTTTCATGTTTTTAATAACAAAAATCTGGTATAGCACCTTTAAATGGCTCCATTATTTCCATGGTTACCTGAGCCTGTTGCATCTCGACTTGGTGTGCTGCCTCCATGCTCTCCCTCAGCTCCAGGGTCACTTCGGTCCTCAGTTGATCCATCTCCTCAGTGTGTCGGCTGGTCAGCTCTGCCATCATCCTCTCATGTTCGCGCTCAGTTACCTGATAGAGTAAAAAAAAAAAATATATACATAATGAAATAAAACCACATAACTTGTTTTGATTTTATTGTTATAAGATGACTCATACATGTTATACCTGTTTGATGAGGTTGATCTGTCTCTTCTGTTCCTCTTCTAAAGTGAACTGCAGCTCCAGGAGTCGGGTGTCAAGTTGAGCTTTGAGCTCGGAAGTCTAGGCAGAAAAAAAACCATCAAATGAATTTTTACATTTTTACCAGTATCACCCTATTATCTGTGATTTTTTGCATTGTACATCTTAATAATAAATAAATTATAATAATGTTTGACTGAATACATAAGCCAAAAAAATTAAATAAGAAATGGGGATTATATAATACTATAAACTTTAACCTCTATAATAGGAGTAATAGCTTTCAACCATGCAAACATTGCATTGTATTGTACCTCTTGTTGATGTTTCTTTTGCAGTTCTGAGATCTCTTGTTGGTAGGACTTCCTGACCATCTCTGTAGCCTCCTCTACAGCTTGGTCCTGCTTCTCCATCAGTTCCTTCAGCTCCTTCTCACTCCTCTGCCGATGCTCTTCCAGGAGGCTCCGAATATCTGAGAGCTCCTTTTCCTTCTCCTGTTTCTCCTCCTCCCATTTCTCCCTTTCTTCAATTATCTAGAAGACATTGTGCACATTCATGTAGTCAAATTCACAACAATAAAATCAAACATTATAGAATGACAATTTGTTTTACAATTATAAAAAAGGCTCTGTATCAATTTTTTTTCATTAAAAAAAAACAAACAAAACACATTTGTTTTGCTCCAGTACAGATATATTGTATAAGTAGCTGTGCTGTCTGGATCAAATTATAAATCCTCTACATAACAGGAAGTGCACTATTGGCATGCTAGTTGTTAGCCTTATTGTGACTGCAAACCTCCGCTTTGGTCTCTGAAAGTTGTGAAATGTGCTTATAAACTAGGATTCTATGAATGCATTAGGAAAGTGAGGAATAAGCCTGGACCTTGGCAATCAGTTTAAAATGAACTAGTTCAGTTTTAGTTTAAAAAAAAAAAAAAAAAAAAAGCTATGAATCAACAATCAACATCACAAATAAAAAAATCTCACCTCAGAATCTTTAGATTTGAGCAAGTTTTCGAATTGTTCCAGCTCCTCCTCCAGGACCTGTTCCATTTTGTTGATGCGTTCACTCATCTCCTCCGCTCTCCTCCTGTGCGCCTCCTTCTCTTCCAGTGCTTTGCCTTGGGTCTCCTCCAAGTTGGCGACATTTTGGCTCAGACAGACCACCTGGGATTCCAGGTCGCTCTTCTCCTTCTCGGCTTGGTCCAGACTGGCCTTGCTCTGGTCCAGTTCAAGCAGAAGTTGGTCCATTTGGGTCTGAAGGTTTAGCAGCTGTGCCTGTGAGCTTTGGAGATCCTTCAGGGCCTTCTCCAGCTCCAGAGTCCTTTGGTTCACCAGCTCTGTGCTTGTTTTCAGTTCCCTTTTAGTTTCTTCAAGTTCAGATTTCAGGTTATCAGAGAGATCCTTGGAAGAGCAAAAAGAAAGCAGAGTTCATATTATGACAACATCAGATTGTGGATGTTTATTATGTGGCTTTAGAACTTCTTAAGAATATCTGAGTATCTACAGCCTGTTAAAAGGGAGACAGATTATGTAAAACTACTTATGATCTTTTAACCATGTGATAATGCTATTCCCTCATCATTGGCTTTCTCAGAGTTGTACCTTGGTTGATTCATGCATGCAAACTCGATTTCGATACTAAGAAATAGACTCGATACTCTATGAAATCAAAAACGATCCTTTATTGTGAAAATTATGAAATATTTGGACTGATAAAACATTGACATTTGAAATATTGTGTTTTCAAGTACAAGCAAAGAGGATAAATACACATGAATACCTGAAGTGTTTGCAGCTGGTCCTCTCCAAACCCTGGGCTCTGATTGGCCGAGTCCGCCTTCCCTTTACTCTGCTGTGGGGAAAACATGAGCAGGTCCACTGGCTCCTCCTCTTCTTCCTCTCTCACTTCAGCTCGTTTCTCCTCCTGTAAGGCACTGAATTTGTTCTGCAGCTCCTCTTGTTCTGTGTTGTTCTGTAACATCTCCTCCTCCATCTGGATCCTCTTCTCCCTTTCCTCCTCCAGTTCCAGTAAGGCCTCCCTCAGCTCTTCTGTTACTTGGGCCCACCTGATAAAGAAAAAGTCAAGTAATGTACCTCATGTATAGAACTTTAAATCTAAATGCATAATGCTAAGAGGAAATAAAATTGATAAACTAATAAAAGGCAAGCATTTAACATTGTCATTTTTCAGGTTAGCACTAGAACAACACAACATTATTAAAAATGACAGAGTTTGGCAATCAGTTCAATTATGCTTAATCAGCTCTGGAAAAAATGAGATGCTAATTGATACCAAAACTAGTATCGAAACGAGATGACTCATTTCAGTATACTTAAAAAAAAAAAAAAAAAGCCACCCCAATGAGCTATTCTGAAAAAGTTCATTTCTATCCTGTGAATGTGACTTACCTGCTCCTTGCTTCCTCCAGCTCCTCTGCGCTCCTGGTTACCTCCTCTCTCAGCACCTCCAGATCCCGGTCCTTCTGTGTCAGCTCCTCATGCAGCTCCCTGCACTGCTGGTACAGGAGGTCCTTCTCCAGGTGAGTGTCTTCGGAGAGAGCCGAGGTGTTACTCAGGTCCAGTTTGTCATTCTGGGAGCTGCTGAGCCACTGGAACATGGACTGGGAGTGGGGAGGGTCATCAGCGGGCAGGCCGGGCAAGTCTGCTGGACTGAAGACGTTACAGTCGCCCTCATGGACTTCAAGGCGATTAGAGATGGACAATAAGGCATGGTCTCCCAGGATTTCACTGTTCAATTCAAAGCTGAGAGGAAGAAAGGAAGTAAGATTTTTGAAAACTCAGGATAATAAATACATACCATGTTTAATTTTTACATTAGTCTTTTAACCTATGGTATGAATTAATTCTTATTTTTATACATTGTATGAAAGAACCAAACCACAAGTTCCCCAAGTTCTCTGAATCTGATTGACACCTCAAATTATATTATCTATTACAAGTTGGTAGAGATTTGCCAATCTGTCTTTTCCAGTCATGGTTTTGTATGGTATGGTATTTTTTTACCAAGGGCTGCAAATAACGATTATTTTAGTGGCTGATTAGTCACCAAATATTTTTTTCAATCAGTCTACTAGTTAAACTTATTTCTATTGTATATTGAGATTTAAAAAATGAGCGTATAAACCAAATGCCAAAGGTTGAGATATGGTGGCTAAAAGGTTTCTAAACAGACAATAAGTGTATTACTGATTAAAATCACAAATGCATTTTTTTTTTTTTTTACATTTTCATATAACAAAAGGTCTTTTGGGACGTGTTTTAGAGTCTGTATAGCCCAGATAACAATAACCATTACAACAAAAACAATCTTAATAGCTGACTAGTCACAGCTGTTTATTCGCTACAGCCCTGTCTGTGGGCAAACCAATTTATCAATCATTTTCTCAATGTGTTACAGCAGTGTTAGAACAAACCTGCAGTCTCCAGACATGTCCAGCTGGCTGCAGTGCTGGAAGCCCTCTTGGACCAGTGAGGACTGGGAGCAGGCAGGAGGCTCCGAGGAGAGGTACCTCTCCATCAGCACATCCCCTGTGAGTGACACATTCAGACTATCCTCACTAGACCTCACCTCCACGCTCCCATCTCCATTTTCTCCTGGGTTAGCCTCATTACAAGTGAACCCTGCTCTGGCTTGGTTCTGTCTATTCTTGGACGCCTTCAGTCCCTGCACCTCCTCCTCTCTGAATTTCAGCTCCTTCTCCCTGTCCTCCAGTTGCTTCTTGACGATCTCCAGTTCCTCCTCCAAGCTCCGGACCAGACGCACCGAGCTAGCCGCCTCCTCGCCATGCCTCTTCTCTGCGTCGCCTTCCTCTTGTAGCCTCTGTTTCAGCTCCAGAACCTCCATATTGAGTCTCTCCTTGTCCCTTTTGTACTGTTGCATCTCCAGGCACTGTGACTGCAGGTCCTGAAGCTGAATTAGATGGCATTTTAGCTCCTCCTCCCACTTCCTCTTCTCTTCTTCCAGTAACAAAACCACATTTCTTTCTTTTTGGAGTTCGGCAAAAAAATTCTGGCTCCTCTCTTTTTCGTTTTCCAGCTCGAGTTTGAGTTTTTTCACGACGGCATTTGTGGTCTCCTCGTCGCTCTCTGTGTTGGACCCTTGGTTTTTACATTCAGGTGGTGGATCCTTACTACTGGACTCTGAATCTGAGGAATGTCCATGTAAATTTTTGATGCGTGAGAACTCCAGGCTGGTCTGAAAGGGAGATTTTTTTTTTTTTATACGACTTTGGGTGCAACAATCTAGAGACGTTTTTGGTACGTACCTGTTGAAGCTGCTTCTGGAGAGCTTGGATCTGTCCCGTCAGTGTCTGGGCCTCCATTTGAACTTGGTCTCTGCTGGACAGTGCCTCCTGCAGGTTGGCACTGAGTTTGGCAATGATCTCGTTGCGCTTCTCCACAGCCTGTTGCAAGAGCTGAAAAAGAAAATGGCACAGTTAGTTGCACTTTATTTTCTGTATAATAACATCATAACTTGAGGTCTGTTTTTATCTGTGGTACAACTGGTGGTACGCACAGTTCTCTGCAGTGTAAGTGTTTGTTTGTGTTTTACAGTTATAGATTTGTCTTTAAATTAGATTTGTCCTCCTTTTGAGTACATTATTAACAAAAACCTCATCCATGTTTTTTGTCTCATTTTAGCCAAGCCATCTGTGGCCCTAGTTTGGGCTTGATATAGTCCGGACTTAGACCTGGTGGTTCTTGTATTAATAATCCATTAGTTTATGTAGCACTTATTCAGTCACTTGAAGTCGCTTACAATTTTGTGCATTATTCATTCACTCCACACTCTGTGGTGGTAAGCTACTTGTAGCCACAGCAGCAAGGCTGCCAATCTGCACCATCGCCCCCTCCGACGACCAACAACACACACACACCACATTCACACTAGGCAATGTGTGTGAAGTGCCTTGCCTAAGGATACGGCAACAGTTTTTGCCACTGATATTCCCAGTGGTCTCCCATCCAAGTACTAACCAGGCCCAGCCCTGCATAGCTTCTGAGAAGTGTATTAAAGGGGGCATTATAAATGAAGAGTGCCTGATTGGTCTCTTTCTGAAAGACAGGGACATTGCCATAGGTAAAATCCAATTTATTTATGCTTTATGCTTAATTAGAGCATTTGAGCGCCCATGCAAAAAGATGACACACTGGCCCCCAAGGAGCAGACTCACAACAGTCCAAAAATAGCAGATTTTTTTTAACACACCTAATTCTCTACAAGTGCTCCAATACATTCTCAGTAAGATAAATCAAAAGGGTAAAAAGACATCCCACCTTGAGCTGCTCTTTGCCTGTGAGCGCTGCCAGGTCCTCATCCTTCAGGTCCTCCACGGGGCTAAGGCTCCGGTCCGGGGAGGGCGACGACTCAGCTTCTTTCCTCTGTGCGACTTTAATCTTCTTGGGCTGTTCATCAGCCTAAAAGGGTGGACAAAGTCTTATGAGAATACATGTCAACACATAAGCAGCTAGCTAACATAATACAACATTACTAAAAAAGGGCATGTAGCCGATTTTTTTCATATGTATTTGAACAAACTTTGTTGCATGCTGCCGGCGTTTAATTATAAAGTTTTATAGTCCAATAATCAGGAAGTGCACACTTGCATGCTAGTTGTTAGCTTTACCGTGACGACAAAACTCAGCTTTGCTGTTGGAGTTGTGATAAGAGGTTATAAACCTCATAGCGATGAAAAATTAGGATGCTCAGTAAGTGAGGAATAACTTTGGGCCATTGCAAGCTGTTTAAAATGAACTAGCTCTGTAAAAATAAGGTACAGTGTCTTTAACTGAAAATGACAATTACAGACTACTCAAAAATTGTATATGACAAAATAGTAAAATGTTTATCATCTTTTATGTTGTTCAGGAGTTTAAAATTCTAAAAGATAAAACTACAAAAATATGTTGCCCCTCTTGTTCCAGTCAAACCCTCCCATTAAAAGTGGAGTAAACATTGTCACAGTTAATCCTGTCCAGGTCGTCATGACAACAGGCCCTACAGGCACCGAGATGTTTAGTGACCCATTTCTCTCTGTATGTTTACGGAGTGGGGGCACAGGCCACTTGTTAGCATAATGTGACCAAACTAAATGAGACAAGTGGATAAAATGTGTTGTCGAATAGGGTTGGATGGTTCATTACAACCACATTCTGCCTTTAATGATCTGCAAGTTTGAGTGTTTTACTGTTACTCTTAAGCTCTATCTGGACTTAATCAGTTTTAACATTTGTGTCACTGTCTGGACTGCCCCTCTGCTGCTGCTGTGCAAAACTAATCCAATTCTAATCTGTGACATTTTACTACCATTGCCATGTCACAATAAATATTAGACCCATCGACCCATCGTTCAATATAAGTTAGATGGAACAATAATTTCTGGGGTTAATATTTATCGTGGGTACTTTTTCTTTATACAACTGGGGAAACCAGTTTTGTTATTTTGTTATTTTTCTGTTTTACAATTACATTTGAGCTGTAGAGAGTTGAATAAATAACTTCTATGGCTCATTATAGCATTTAGTTCTATTATTTATTGCAGTTTGTGTTTTTTAACCATATTATACATTTTAGATTTTTTGGGGGGGGGATAATCATGTTTTAGGGTTTTTGTGTCAGTAGCATAAATTAGTTTCAATATTATAGTTTATTATCTATATTTATCGCACTTCAAAATTTGTTATCGTGACAGGCCTACCCAGGGGCCTTCTGTACGTTATAGTTTATTATCTATATTTATCGCACTTCAAAATTTGTTATCGTGACAGGCCTACCCAGGGTGCCTTCTGTACGTTCGGCAAAAGGAGTACATTTTGAAACTAGCCTCTTAGCCAACTCTGGGACTGTACTGTTGGTCAATATGCACGGTCCTTGTAATAAATAAAATAAATAAACTCTCAACAAGCACTTGACACAAACATTTGGCCAATAATCTTTTACAGAATACTAAATATACTGTCTGCTTGATGTCTCACTGTGTCCAAAACCTGCTACCCATGTAGTTTAGACTGTACGGCTGCTTAATTATGGGGAAAAAAATGTATTAGCAATTATTGTTACTGTTCACTATTCACAAAACATTAACACTGTAGGTTATACGAGTAGCTGTTCTCTATAGGTATTGCGGGGCAGGACAAGCAGAATTCTTTTTCAATTAGACAACTTTTGTACATTTCATGAAGCAAAACTTGTAATCATGATTAAGATGTAATTAATTGCACAGCGGTAGTTTACACATTTGTGCAAGTTTCACAGTGAAAATTTCATCTAAAATGACAAGTCTTTTTAATATCACAATTGTTTTGGAGCTATGCTAAATTAGAATATTAAGCATATCGTTATCATTTGTAATAAAAACTATTGATACTTTGTAGCTGATGTCATCAACATTCACTGGGGGTGTGATGCCAACTGTAAGCACTGCTCTATTTGAGGCTTGTTAGACTTTCATCCGAGCTTTATTTTAACACAATCTGACCAGAAGGAGCTGATTTAGTTGGAACTACAACAGGTGAGCTGATTTGTGCTGTCTCTCACACATAAAATTACAGTCACAAACTAGCAAGCATTAGCCAACAATTTTTCAGTCAGTCACTCTCACCTTTTTTGCTGAAAATCAAACACCTAAACAGCACCATGAACGCCCGTATTGATCACAGTCTCCAGAAAATGTTGTTTAAAGCCATCATGTTTTTTTTCTTGAGTTATCAGATAATCAAAAAACATTTTATGACAGTGTGTGCATTGTGTCTCCATGGTAACTGCTGAACATTCCATCATAGAGATACATGTAGAACACCCCCAGCGTGATGTCACTGCAAAGTATCATCAATAAAAGTATCATCCCCTACCTCAGTTTTGCTTTTGCTGTTCTGCTCCTGTCCGTTGGCGGAGGGAGGGGCGGAGTCTACGTGGGGGTCTTGAGTCGCGCGGTCAATCTGCGGCGGGACATCCTGGCTCTTCCCCTTCTGCGCCTTTTTCGACGCCCCCGAACCGCCACCTTTCGCCCGCTTCTGTCGGTAGCTAGCAAGCTGCGCAGGAAAGACAGCGACAGGTACACAGACACGTAGGTCAGCACCGCGGAACACCACCACACCAGCAGCATGGGTCAGGTTGATGGACAGGTCAAACGAGGAAAGGTGAAAAAGTGCCAAGGTGTCGCCCAACAAGAGTGAAGGGCCAGAGTACAGATCAGATCGGATTTGAACAGGTGGGATTGTATTTGAATTATGGTTGAGATGCCAATAAACAGTTGTGCCCACTGACTGAATGCAGCAGAGTGGAGGAAGTACAAAGACTAACTGCCAAACTAAATTATAATTATAAATAACTATAGAAAACATTTAAATCATGGCATTTGGGAGTTAGATTAGCTCTGTTGAATTGCTGCTAATATTCCATTTTGCAAGCAAAGTCACTAGGCAAAACTATTTATTTTAGGGCTGGGCAATATGACAAAAAAATATATATAAAAATGTTGATTCAAACTTCAAAATTCTATAATAATTCCCTGTATAATCTTTTAATAATTTCCATTTAACACCACAAAATGTCAAATTTCTTTCTCCAAAGTCATCGATTTGCTCCAAAGCACATGCTTTTACTGACATGGCGAAGTCTACCGTCAATGCTATTAAAAAGACCCAAACAGACATTGACAATTAAAGACTACTGAATCCCAGTCTTGATTAAAACTTCATTAACCAGCCTTCGTTAATTTGCCAGATTAATCACTGAATTGAACAAACAAGAAGCATCCGCATGGTGACACCTGCCAGTGAAAGAGGACCCCAAATCAAAAAGTTAAAGACAAAAAAAAAAAAAGAAAAAAAGTGAAAAGTCTCTATTGTCTTGAATTATCACAAAAATGTTCTCTTTTTGTCCTGCTGTATCGACTTGATAGAAATCCCACTCAAAGCGCTCTCGCAGTCTCTTCCTTAAGAAGCTTAGACTAGATTACAGAGGCAGAGAGAGCCACAGCACCGCTCCAATATAGAACTGTCACATCAATCGTCTGCCAGCCTCTCTCCTCCTGTGAGCCCGGCCTGCCCGTGTGTCCATGTGCCCGCGTGCCCACTGCTCAGCTGCTTGTCATGGCATAGCTCCTCCAAGCTGTAGCTAGCTATACTGACAGCGAGTGAGGAGTCCAGATTGAGCACGGCCTGGTTCTAAACTAAAGAGAAAAGGGTGGAGACGGGGGGTGTATCCACAGAGAGGAGGGGAGGGGAGGTGGGCAGTGGACAGTGGACAGCATCAGGGCATGCTCAGTTCAATCATGTTTGTTTCTTTGAGTGGCTACATGGACAAGCTGTAACAAGGTTTACACTACTTTTTTAAGTAGAGGTTAAACTTTGAACTAAATAATCTAAAAGGAAAAAAAGGAATTCACATAATGTAAAAGCTAATTTTACTATTAGAGAATTATTATATTGTAGACTATAGACCTGTCTCTAAATATAGTGCTTGATAAATTAAAATATCAAAAGCTATACAGAAAAGATATCGGCATAATATAGGTTATTAGTCCAAGCTTTTCCTAAAATATCAGAATCAGCCTAAAATTTATATTGGTGCAGCCCTATTTTTTTTTTTTCAATCTGCACTCAAAAGGAGATCTAGCCATAACATCAAATTTCAGTGTTTCCATTTCTTTGTTTTTATTCAGTTGAATTAATACTTTTTATAGTCCCATCCCTTACCCTTCCATCTCTTTCCCGAGGCACTCACATCGGATGTCAGTTAAATCAGATGAGCCATGTTTGACTCAGGGCCACTGTGTCACTTTAGACCAGAGCCAAGCAGCTGGACAGAGCCCACTGGCCAACTTGCACGCAACTGTGCTTCATGTTCAATGCAAATTTATGAAGCCATCAAATGAGTACAAAATAGGTTACATCCAATCATGCTTACAATATCACATTGCAAGCGGTTGATGCACAAAACACAATAAGTAGGAAATTACCATGGCAACACTAACCATCACTAACTGAAATGTAATGTGAGCACACAGAGCAATATAACCGACCAGGCCACAGCTCAGGCTTATTGCACCGCCTGATGGTCTTCCATCAACATGACACAGTTGCAGGCAAGTTGGATATAATGATGCATGGTTATCACAAAAGATATTGTTATAGTGGAAAGAAGTGGGTTTAAAATGTGATTGCCCGTGAAAACAACACACAAATGTCTGCCAGACCCAAACGCACCATTACCATTCCATACTCACCGACTGGGAAGAAGACTTAGACGATTTCTGTGCATCAGGAATATTAGTAGGTCAGTCAAAACACATTACATTAAACAATAGACTATGGTGTCTTCTAAAAGTGTGGCCCATCTAGCAGAATTATTCTGTCTAAAGATAGTTTAAAGTGATAGTATATAACTTGCTGGGGTGAAAAGTCACCTGCAGGATTCCATGGAAATAGGAAGTTAAAACCGTACTTTAGAACATTCTCCATGGAGATAGATACGTTTTACTCCATACTGTGGAAGATTTTAGCCAAAGGAACAACATTTCCATGGAAACAAGTAGGAGGCCCTCCTGCAGACCAAATAAGAGTCAGGTTTGTGGAGATACTCAAGTTTGTGGCTCTAACTAGGCCAAAGTATAACATTCTATTAACCAAATCTTTCTTATGGTGTAAGAGAATAGCGTAAGGATGAATAGTTTCAATAAATCATAGCAATTTTTCTAATGCAAGCTAGACTTTTGGATGAAATAGCATCTTGGTTAACGAGTGCGCAGGTATTTATCCTATTAACGCTACGTGATCTGGCAAAGCTCTGCACCAACAGACCTAACTTACGCCCCTTAAAACGCGGATTAGTTTAGTATAATACGTCTACATACATCTCAAAGCTAGCCTTGTTAAATCAAACCCTCGCAGTCTATGTAAATGTAAACATGGGCGTAGAAAGCAGCGGACAACCACAAAAGAGTTAGCTAAAGTGCTAACAACCAGTAGCGTGGGAAGATCAACAAACCTTAGCTCTTCCAGCTTCTAGTTTCCGTTGCCGTTCATTCTCATCCATAGCTCCGCTGCAGACGATTTAAACTTGTGCCTGCTGATCAAAAAGGCACCAAATGCATTTTTTTTTTATCGCATAAGTTAGCCGTAAACGTTTGATCTTCCTTTGGTCAACTGTCAACAGTGCTCTGTGTTGAGTATGGCCGCCAAGTCTCCTTAGCCCCGCCCTTATGGTGTCTTCTTGAATAAACGGGCCAATCGAAAGCTTACTTTCAGCTCTCTCAGCCAATGAGAAGTGGCATAGAAGTTTGCGTCACTTTAATTTATTCACGCAGGGGTAAAGTTCACTCAAGGTGCAGAGCCAGGGACCAATGAGGTTAGTGAGTCAGAACGGACACGCCTGAGTGACAGCGAGATCATCCAATGAGCGGCCAGAGAAAAAGACCCGCTCATTTGTATGACGTTCAGATATTTTGGTCTGTTTTGAGTTTCTATGGAAATGAAAACTACCTGGTTCAGTGATATTTTAAAGGTACAGTATGTAACTTTCTGGAGGTGGCATGCTATCTGCATGATTCCATGGAAATGACCACACCATATTTACCATACTAAAACCATACTTCCAAACTTCTCTATGGAGATACATACAATTGATGTAATTCTGTGGCAGATTATACCCAAACGAACAACATTTCCATGGAAACAAGCAAAAGGAGGCCCTCCACCAGCCAGGCCAAAGAGTCAGGTTTGTGGAGATGCAAGCCCGCTCACAGTAAAGATGCATATTTTCAAAGATTTTCAATGCAATAAACACAAATGAAAAAAAAAATGCTTTACTTTGAGCCTTTTTTTTTCTTTTTTTAAAATAAAAAGTTACATACTGTGGCTTTAATATAATCTGGTATATTTATATAATTCTATCTTGAATCTTAAATTTCTTTTTTATTCTTCCAATTTCCCTTGCTCAAAGATAATGTACACCAGACGGATTGATAAACACTACAAAATGCAAATTATACAGTTAAAACCAACAGTCCAGCAGCCGCAATAGCTTCTAGTAACAATTTAAATTAACAAAATAAAACAGCTTACATCAATTTTTATTTTTTACATGGCACTTCCCTGTTTTTGATAAATAAAACACAAAAGTACAAACACATGAACCATATGACACCATCTGTAAAGTGCAAAAATATGTGCATATGAAAAAACGTAAACACATAAAACAATGCTATGATTGAATATAGTACTAGTTCTTTCCTTTCATTATGTGTAAAATAAAACACACATGCAATTGTGCTTGGGGCATTTGTTTGGCAAGTAATGTGTGCATAAGAGCTTTATAACATAACCAGAAATAGTTTAAAATGACAATAATAACAAACAATAATAAAAAATAAAGGCATTATAATTTTCGTAGAATACAAATATTAATTACAATTTATCTCATTAATTAACAGTCCATATTAAACTAGATCAAGAATGAGAAATGACTGCAATGAGGGTCAGTAAGATGTAATTTACAGTGCGTGTTGCCAATAAACAATATGTGATACAGTAAAATCTTAATTTACATAACTATAGATTTGTGAGCGCAAAAGAATTTGTCTTGCTCATCTGTAGTGGCAGACGGATGTTGAGGGTGGATTTAAACAGTCAGCATGGATGCCTAGAACCATGGTTACGTCACCTAAAATTCAAAAGAAACAAAAAAAAAAAGAAAATATTTGTTATAGAGACATAGTAAAAAAACAAAACAAACATAACACTTGTGCTTGGCCACCTTGTGTATGTGAGGGGGCATGTCATCATCGGAGCTCTCCTCTGGAAGGGGCTCAGGGTATCTGGGCACAGCCTGACTGTCGTCTGCCCATCCGCCCATGGGAACACGTGCAGTCCTCACAAACTTTGTCCCTGCACCTAAAGAATCTGAACAAAATAATAATCTAAGCAAAAGGTGGAACTGACAATTTTCATGACTTCATATATTTATTATTTACATTTTTATTATTATTTTTTTTTTTACAAAGCATAATATTCTCAGGTGTGTATAAATATACCAAATTTAAGGAAGAGATTTTGTTTTGTTTGTTTGTTTGTTTGTTTTCATTTCAGTTCATGCTAAAATTCATAATAGTTTTAGTCATCCAGATTTTTTTAAAACTATGTCCCATGAAACAACGCAATATTATTTATCAGACATGTTCTTGGACATTGGTTTAGGGATTGAAAAGTAGAAGTTGGATGTTGTTTCTACCCATTCATTCATTTATGTTTTGAGGTTTTTTTTTAATATTTGACAAAATATTATTAGGCTACTTTCAGTTTCAAAATGGTCATGATAGTTTTAGTCATCAAAAATATGACACTGGCAAAAACTATGACGAAAATATTTTAGTTGACGAAATTAACACTGTAAGCCTGCAGGGCTATTTTTCCTTTGCAATTGACCCAACCTTCAAAGCAGCACCATAGGGCAACATGTCAGGTGCAGTGGGTGAATGGAGCACCTATATAGAGGATTAGCCTATTGTGCATATATTAGGTTGTATGGGTCAGCTAATAGATTTCTAAATGACAATGCAGACTTTATACTAACCATAAGCCACATTTCAGAAGACATTCAGTTGCACTTTTGTTACTTTTCCTCCATACCTGCTTGTCTGTCAGTAGAAGGCGGCGCCCCCTCCTGGCCTCTGGTGTTAGTGCTGGTGTCCGAGGCAGACTTGGGGATGTCACTGGGGCTGGGTGCTGCGGTGGGGAAGGTGTGGGAACGGGGGAGGTTCCTGGAGCAACGCGGGGGCTCGCTCCTCACCTCGTCTGGGATACTGTCGCTGCTCTCATCACTGTCCTGTCTGTGCCAGGTGTGACGAGGCAGCTCTCCACGCGACTGCTGCTTGTGGAACTGTGGGAGGACAAAAGTATTAAAAGAGAAATTGATATAGATTGTCAGTACAGTATTTTGTGAGATAGAATTCTGGATTAATTAGAGTTATTTTTGACCATCTAGCTCTTAAACTACCTAACTAGTGTCCTTGGGCAAGACACTTTTGTTTAAAGTGGAACGAAACACTGAATCCGCTTTTTTCGCTACTTAATTGTACATGTGGTGTTTTAATCTTGCATTGGATTATTTTCGGTTCCTAGTCATTTTTTGGCAAATTTAGTGCAAACTAGGTCAATTTGAAGGTTTCCGGCCAGAAACGCCTCAAT
Source organism: Periophthalmodon schlosseri (assembly GCA_000787095.1). NCBI lineage: Eukaryota > Metazoa > Chordata > Actinopteri > Gobiiformes > Gobiidae > Periophthalmodon > Periophthalmodon schlosseri. Next base: position 10,813 of record JACM01052734.1, on the reverse strand, counting down.
GTTTTTAGGTCTGTGCTGCCTTTAGTGGCCCCTGGAGCCACTCTCCCAAAGATCAGTACCATCTACACCACTCGCTGTCTGAGGAGAGTACACAACATCCTGCGCGACCAGCACCACCATGCGCATCACCTTCTCCACCTGCTGCCCTCAGGTAGAAGGTACATGTCCATACAGGCTAGAACCACCAGACTGACCAACCACCACGTTACCTCATGCATGTAAAGGGCATGGAGGCTCATCTCTGTCGAGGCGTACTCTGATAAGACCAAACTGGTGAGCTGCCCCTCCCACGCACTGCTGCCTGAACTCACGGTGCGGGCATCGGTTCTGGAAAACAAAACATAAAAGGAATATTCAATCAACAGGAAAAAAAAATATTGGCTGTACCTGATTGTTTTCCACGTATTTGAGCAAAATTTTTCTTGCCCCAGTACAGATATATTGTTAAAGCAGCTGCTGTGTCCTCTCTGCACTTAATTATAAAGTGTTATATAGTGCATGCTAGTTGTTGTTAGCTGAAAGTTGCGAAAAGCTTATAAACTCATCACTGTGAATAATTAGGATGCTCGGGATGTATAAAGTAAGTGAGGACTACCTTCGTTTAAAATGAACTAGTTTTGTTTTTAAGACAGTAAAAATCAGGTACAGTGCCTTTAAAATGAAACAAACAAACAAAAAATCTAATAATGTTTCCTACCCAGAACCATCCATTGCTTTGCTGATGGTGGAAGCGTGGCCTCTGTGTACTGCACTCAGACTGCCCCTGAGGTACAGACTGCCGCTGACGGGGGAGAGGGAGCGCAGGGCAGAGGCAGAGTCGTTGACGGCGGCCGCGGCGTGGTTGGCCAAAGAGGCGTCTCGGGCAAAGTGAACCGAGCCCAGGGTGGATGGTGCTGCCAGGAGGTTAGCAATCAGACTCCTCGGCTGGAAGAAAGAGACATGTGATAAAAGTTGTCACCAAATTGAATCATATTTGTGTTTTATTATAAAATGGCTTGAAATTTCAGAATATGAATTTTGTTTAGTTTTGGCTGTTCTACATTAATCTAGTTAGGTGGTCTTGATCGTCAGAATTGTTTCAAGATATTTATTATGGGTTTCATTTTATTTTATTTTTTTTTTTAAATCTGATCGCGGAGGGAAAAAATCCACTTATTACATCAATTAAAAAAAAAAAAAAATTATAATAATAAAACATAACAAAATAACACTTGATAATAACTACCGTCTTAATAACCTTAATGATGAATGAACAAAGACTTAATTCATAATGAACAAATTGGTTATTAAGAATGATTCAGGCTTAAATACTTAAAGTGGAGCTAAAGACTAAATCAGCTTTTTTTTTGCTACTTTACCGTTTATACTGCGTTTTAATAGCCAGGTGCCAATTGCCAAACACCTGGCTGCAGGGGCGGAGTTTGAAGTGTGGATACCTGTTAGACCAATCACAGTTTTCCTTATACCCCCAGACCCTGCCCCTCCTCTCCCCTCACTCTCCCCAATAGTCCTCCAGGTACTGCCCAAGTTACCAGCTCTATCTGATATGTGGATGTGGGAGGAGTTTAGCTGTTTAGTCCCACTTTAATTACTACCCTAACCTTAACTCCCAACCCCTTAATTAAGTAGTTCCTAAGCCTAAATAGATTTAAATCATAATAGTTAATTAAAATAGCATCAATGCATAATATCTAACAATTAGCTATTAACTAATGCAGCTATCCCGTGTTTGCCGTGTTGATACCTCGGATTCGGACAGTGAGTAGTGGTGCGTGTCCCCCGTGTGTCCGGTCACTTCTCGATGAACACGTTCTTTGAGCTGGCTGAGGAAGTGGGTGGTTTCCTGTGGAGGCTGCCATTGAGGGTTGGTGATGGCAAAGTGCATGAGAGAGAGCTCCGTCTTCCCGTCCTCCGCCTGCTGGTAGATGGACGCCTCGGTCTTCCCCTCCGACATCCACTGAGGAAGAGGAGAGTGACGGTCAACTCATAGTGTGTACTGGTCTTTTCTACAGTTATTTTGTGGGAACAGATTGTCTATTTACAAAAACTGAGCATTTAGTAAGAATTCTAATGTGTGTGATATTGAAAGAAGATTTTAAAGTACATTTGACACTTCATGTCTTTCAAATTATTACTCCATTTGGTGGTGTTGTGGTAAATACTGATCATAATTTTACACAAGTTTGCAAAGTAAAGTTCAAAAATAGAGGCAGTAAAGTTAGAATAGAGATCTAAAAGGGAATCCTCCTCAGTTTATGTCACCAATACACAAAATTCCACACAAAATGCAGAGACAATTTACACACAACACAATTTCTCCAGCAGTTTAAACATTCATTTAACACAATTCAAGGGTTGTCATATAATAACTATTGTATAAATTAGACGTTTGGCTTTTGTTTACAGTATGGTTGCTAGGTTACAGACTGCCTTTCCTCTATGTACCACCAGTCAAAAGTTTGGACACACCATCTCATTTAATGTTTTTTTTTTTCTTTATTTTAACTACTTTCTGCGTTTATATACATGCAGAAGACATCAGATATATTAATTAAGATAAATGGAATTATGTGGTAAAGAAAAAAGTTAAATAACTCATATATGAATGAAAATATGAAAAAAAAATAAATGTTTTTTTACTTTTTTTCTTTACTACAATTCCATATATCTTACTTCATATATTCTATGTCTTCTGTGTGTATATAAAATGTAGAAAGTTGTAAAAATAAAGACAAAAAAAAACAAAAACACTGAATGACAGGGTGTGTGTCATTGCTCTCTACTGATCATGTCCAACCAGGAAGTAAAATTATAAACTACACCAAAACTACTAGGAAAAACTAGACAGAATTATTAGTAAAATCTTAAAAACAACCATGTAAACTGTGTCACTCTAGTAATATATATATTTTTTTAATCAAATAAAAAAGTACTACATGTGGGCTCTAAAAAGTATACATTGGGAACATTGCAGTCAAGGATTAACAAACATTCAGTTCTAGCTCACGGAGAGGTTTATAATCCAGCTCTCTTCCACTGTTATAAATCAATAAAAAAAAACAATAAAGCATATTTCCATGGTAACACTAGCATTAGCTTCTTACCGCAGGGTGTCCATGCTGTCGAATGTCCATCTGAGCGAATGAGCAGGTGTCGCCCACTCCCACCACCTCCACTGTGAAGTTTCTGAAGAAGTCGATGATCTCCAGAGACTTCCTCCTCAGGCAGAAGATCAAGATGATGGGGGTCACCACTGGGCTCAGCAGCTCCTCCAAGATTAGCACCTGCAGAGATGAGACGGTTAGTGGAAGGTCAAACTAACAAACTGCTGATGCTAAACTTTGATTAACAAGAAAGAATGCATTAAAGAAGATATATCATGCTTTCTCTTGTATATAGTTATAATATATGACACACATTTTAAATCTTGATCTAAAACAGCTTAATAAAAGAAAAATGTCCTCTGACTTCAAGTTCATAACTGCTGAGCTGATTCCCGCCTCCCCCTTGCGGTATATCACCTAAACGTCATTATAAAGTGCCACACTGCTGGACAATGCCATGACGGCCCCGACTTTAGAAACTACAGTTCATGGAAGCGAGCAAAAAATGGCGACACTGGTTAATCCTAAGTGTATCACCAATATCAGAAAAATAGGAATTTTTAGAGCAAAGATATCTTGAATGCAGGAGAATAAATATAATATATAATACTCAAACATGGCTGAATCACTCTTAGCACATTTTCAAGTGGGTTAATGAGAAGGAAAGCAACTATAATATTTTTGCATAATTAAATAATTAAACTGCAGACGTTTATTCTAATGCAGCAAGATTTTGGGTCTAGCTACTAATAGAAATGATCAGCTTCAACATTTGTGCATTTACATTTTGGATATTTCATGGCCAAGGACAATATTATCAATAGGAAAAATTGTCTCTTGCCCCTCATCTGGGAATATGACATCATCAAGCTCTAGAATCTGAAAACCACCAATAACACCCAACTGTACTGTACTATAGACCAGAAATATATAATAAAAAGCTGAGGTGTTTGATTTTAGACAAGATAAATAAATGCTGAAGAGAGCTATTTACACTGAGACTCAATCATGAGGACGCTGTAGGAAAGGTAGATTAAGGAGGGAGGGAACTGCTGACCTTTGGAACTTAAGGAGGGTAGAGTCGTGTATTTAATAATGCCTTCTTTGAATAGGAGAGATCATTGATTACATTACTATGTGCTGAAACAAAGTTACGTCCAAGCACTATTGCCCAGAGGCACATTTTGAAGTGCGATATATTGGTGAAGAAAATATATATTATACGTCACGATAAATGAAAATACTGAAACTAATTGATTATCCCCAAAATGTCCTAAATGTGCAATAAATAAACAGCAGTATGAAACACTATCGAATAATAATAATAATACATTTTATTTATAAGCGCCTCTAACACCCTTTCTACTGGGCATAAACACAATATAAACAATACAATGAATACAATTATGAGAACATTAAACAGAATAAGCAGATCTAAGAAGGTGGGTTTTGAGGTAAGATTTGAAAAGGGGTGGAGAGGTCATTTGAGTTCAGGCGGGAGGGAACTACTACTACAGAACTTATTTTGAATCTACAATGAGTCATAGTCATAAGTTATTTATTCAGCACAATACAGCTCAAATCTGAACGTAGTACAGAAAATTAGTAGTACAAATAAAAAGTACCCACGAAAAATAATTGCGATAAACGAATATATCAGGATAATTATTGAAGTTTCTGACAGTTTTAAAATATTATTTTTAATATTATGAACAGGCTCCATATTTAAACTGTTATAGTATTGTACTTTGTTATAAGTGAAAACGACAATTATCGAGAAGAGATCGTCAGGGACAAATTTTTTTTTTCTACACATTCTGGTGATATAACGTGATCATCTTTGTTGGCGATTCTCACGATTATATCAAATGTCCCACAAACAATTGCTGTCTACTCTATTTAACAAGATAAATGATATTGTTTATTACTACTAACCTAACTGACTGAATAATGCACTTAGACAATCTTGACCAGTAAATATGTGATCCTTACCGCTTTGTACTGGAAGAGCTGTGAGAACTGGTCGCGGGTTTCCGAGCGGTGAGCATTGCCCTGCCAGTGGTCAGGCATGTAATGAATATGAGCCAGTATCACCCTTAGCAACTGCTCTGGACAAAACACCATGTGCTTATCCGGAATGAACGACCTGGACAAAAAAAAGCACATTTTTAATTAGCCCAAAATGTTGCTATTGTTGACTTTGTTTGGGTTCAAACTGTGCCTACCTGCAGATGGTGATGCACACTCCGAGGAGGGTGATGGATGAGAGGACATGTTCCACTGCTAGAACGTCCTCGTCATAGATCGTGAAGGCCATGAGCACGGCCAGGAGAGAGCCGGCAAAAAACGCCACATTTTTGGCCAGGACGGTCAATAATGGTGACAGGAAACAGTTCATGTACTTGGATGCAGCCTGATAGATACAGACACAGGAAGAAAGAAGAAATGTGTAAGATTATAAATTAAAATGTAAATGAATGCTTTTTAAGCTAATATTAATACATTGCTTATATTTTAGTTTATCTGCACCATAGACTGTATAAAGAAGTGGACTATAAAGTGAGTGTGGCGTCACCCATAGCGTTCGACTGCAGTCAAATGAAGCTCATTGAGCGGTTATGGGGCGAATTTGGAGCTGAGTTCCATATTTGAAATTCCGACCGTGAGTATCATCAAAGAGTCAATTTGGAGCGAGGCTGTTGAAGGTAACGCCCTCCCCGCCCACACCATTGGTTTAGCACGGAGCACTTAGCAATGCTGTCAATCAAACCGGTAGCTAACGCTGGCTTGATTTACGGACACAATCGATCATGTAGAGCAGGTTGAATACGAACATTTTAAGACCAAAATGGTGAGGCTCACTGTAGCAGTTACAGAGAGAGGTGACAATTTTTCCAACGTAAAGTGAATTGGAGCCAAAGTCGATGGAGCTGGAAGCGCGCCCATGATCACTTCCTATTTGGAACATGGCGGCTAGCAGGGTAGCTACGTCCATTTATATATAGAGTCTATGATTTGCACATATTTATGTTTTTTAGATCAGTTGGAGCAAAAATAATGCTAGCCTCTACTGGTGGGTTTTAGCTTCATGTTTATAGGTGATATGTGAGGACTTTTGGCCATTCAAAAGATATAATATTTAGTTCTGAATTGTTAACTGCTATGGAAAGAGTCAATTTTCATAACTCAAACATTGAAACATTTGAACATGCCAAAGTTAAGTTCTTTGTAGTAGAGAAGTTTCAATGCATTTTAATACAAAACACTTATAATTACCATAGTACTACTTATATAGAATCAAAACAAAAATCACTGGTATCGCCCATCACTATTATCCGCTGTACATTTTTTGTGGGGTAAATAGCCCTGATTTCCTTGTTTAGATAAAATAACTGACAGTTACAATGATGTAGGAAGGAGAAAGGTAGAACAGTAGGAAGAAAGCACTGGGACTGACCTTGTATCCTTTACTGAGGCGTGACATGAGCTCATGGTCCAGCTCATTAAAGTGCCGCAGATAGCACCTCCCATACAGAGACCAGCAGCGGGCCCCCAGAGACCCAGGCTCCCGTTTAATGACCTCAACACAAAAGTACAACACTGAAGTCATCTATTTACATGGGAGGGGGTGCTAGGAAGTTCATTAGGCCTGTAAGATTAATCGTAATTGAACTGAAATCGCACTTTGAATGGCCGCAATTAGCTTACTCTATAACTCTAACCCTGTAGATCTGTGCACACGTGTTCTGAAATGAGTTGAATTAGTTTGTCAGTTCAGATTTCAGCCTTTTTGTCAATTCTTCGGGACGGGTTTAAAATGTTAACTTTGAACAGAATCACATTATTAAACCATACATCGCAAATCTAATCGCAATGTTTGTCCATGTGTACTTACCTCTGTATAGCTGAAGAAGGCATAGAGAATCTGCCACACCAGGATGACAGGGCAGAGTAATAAATTAGCGATGCCGATCCACAGGATACGAGATGCTAGCTTGTCGGCTAGGTCGTGTCTGTTTCCTCCTCTTTTGTACTCAGGCTTCAAGCTCCACTCATTCTCAAACAGAGAACCTATACAGCAGAGATGAACAAGGTTTAGTACATAAACACAATATTTAAACTTCATAGATGAATAAAGGTGCATCATGTAACTTACTAATTGATACTAAATCTAGCATGGACCACTATGAAACCTACCTGGACGACTGAGGGATCACACAGATATAAGGCCACATGGGAATATTAAAGAAAGTACTACCATTTAATGTTGAAAATCACATTATATTGTCTAAATAAACAGTGCATGTTGTAATCATTGTGGTATTGGAATCAGTACTGAGTATCAAGTAAATTCCTTAGTACCGAAATCGAGTTTGAAATTTTAGTATCATGACAACACTAAGTGAAAGGGGTCGTCTCTCCACAGATCTGACTTGTAACTTGACCTGATGGTGCCACCTGTATGCTTCCACGGAGATGTCATACTGCGTAATATTCTAGGTAAAGCAGTAAGATCTCCATGGAGACAAACTGGTGGCAGACCTTTCGCTAGAAAAGTTACGTAATTCAACTTGAATAACAGGCAATGCAGTACATTTTAGTTTTGCTTTATTTTACTATGATACAAACCTGGCCCCCAAAAGAAGATGAGCTCAAAATTATATTTGAGACCTCTGGTGTAGAACACATACTCCCCAAGGACGGGAAGCTGAAATTTCACTGGAAGAAGCGACTTGTTCACCATGGCAACCTAAAAACAGACAAAAAGAGTTAGAAACGACTTGCTATTAATTATGAGTTCAGTGCTTACATTTTGTGGCAGTACGCACCATATAATTTTTAAATCGTAGAATGCGGTGATAAACATCCAACTCTGATAATTCCTTCTTATGGATGCAGATCTGGTGTTCTTTTTGTATCTCCACTATTCGTGCCTGGACCTCCTGCCATGTTGCATAAGGAAGTTCTGACTGCAACAATAACAACAGAATCAGTATCAATACAAATCATCAGTCCTTTATAATTAAGTCTTACCATGCTCATTTTAAGGGCGTTTCTATAAAAAGACCGGATCTCCCAGTAGCAGCACACATTGTAGATGAATTTCACCAGGCGATGCAACCAAAACACTCCAGAGATGGTGAGAATAAATATCACAAAAGCTTTGTCCCTTATTCTGCAAAGGGAAAACGTATTCATGATAAAGGCAAAGATGTAGCAGCATCAACCAAAAGTGAAATTAGCTCATACATATATTATTAAAATCAATAATAAGGCCAAGTTTACTACAGATTTATAGCACTCTTACCGAGCGGTGCAGACATCCACTGGTATAAAGGCATCAGGCAGTGTCACTTTAGATGAGTCTGTGTGATTTACAAACTTGTTGGCAAACAGAATGTCATAGTCCACACAGTTGGCAAGGAACACAGTGAAGCCGACCACAAACAGCAGCTGACTGGAGAGAGATTATTGGGGAAAATGTAAAACACAATGCAAGTTATTTATATATGTTATGTATGTTGGATATGTGTTTGGAACTTACACCAGCTCAAAGATCTCCCCCAGCAGCATACAGGTGAAACCATTCTTCTGGTGTAGCTTATAGACGTTCAAAATGTCAAGAAGTAAAACAATATTCAAATCAGACAATATAGGGACATTAACAGATGCAAATATATATACAAGAAGACAACTGTTTATAAAAATGCAGTGTTTTTTTTCTCAAATGGTGCAGCATTCAACAGTTACGAAGGATATTCTCTGAAAAAACAGGTCCAGATTTTCGATGTGGTGCCATTGGGCTGAAAATACAAAACAATGTAAGAGTGATCTAAAAAACAATACCAACAAAAACACAGTTGAACAGTGCCTTACACTTGACCCCTTCGGGCACATGCATGAGCAGGTTCTCCTCTCCAGGAGGAGAGTCGCTGTAGGACGCCTCCAGGCGCTGGTACTCTGTGTCAAAGTGTGCCATGATGACCACAGCCCCAGCCTCATCAGACCCACAGCACTGCTACACACTGGGACAGGGAGGGGACAGGGAGGGGAGAGAATGCTTAAGAAATGTATAAAGGGTACTAGCGTCACAGTACTAAAATTTTAAACTCAATACTGATTCTGATACCACGATTAGAATTTAAACAACTCCTTCTTTAGATGTGATTTTCAATATTAAATCATAATATTCTATAATATGCGTATACTAGTCTAATTGGTCTTACAGTTCAAGATCATGGTGACACTGTCCACTTTAAATATACAATTTCACTTTTCTATAAACAATGCAAAATCACCCCATAGGACAAATAGTAAGAAGTTCCTGTCATGTTCTAATCCTGGTTTAGTCCTGATCTAGTCAGGGTTTAGTTCCAGATTTAGTCCCAGTTCAACAAATTTAAAAGTGGTGATCGTGGAAGTGTGAACACAGCCTTACACTTTGCCTGGAATATTCCACAGTATAGCATTACACATTATCTAACACTGATTTACATGAAACTGCATGTAAGATTTTGATTTTTAATTTCATAAACATGACCTATCATTGTCCCCAGATACAGGGTAAACCGTGTATGTTCAAATCGAATAACAGTTTAAAGTTAGATCAAAAACAATTTAGAAGCGGAGATGGTGCAGAAGTTCAAATGTCAAGCAACTGTTTTGTTTCCACGAAACAGCAACATGCGGTTTTCACATGTGACCATGAAACATCTGAGATCACGGAATGTTGCTCATCTGTTACAACTGTTAAGATGTAATTACAGTATAATAAATAACTTAAAAAAAAGCATATTATTGTCTCATGAAAGCTAGCAAAGACTGTACCTCCTTTGCAGTGAAGCACCTCCCATGATCCAGTTCTTGTGTTTACAACATCTTTAGCTAAAAACACGGAAGAACGCGTTATACATTTGTCTAAATAATTACAACAGGACCAAGATCTCCATTAGATCCACCAGAACCTTACAATACCAGGTAAATGCAGCTGTATGTATTGGACATGGAAGACCGAGGAGGAACGCAGAGAGCTACCTGACTGAGGTGTTGTTGTCTTGGCTTGTCAGCAGCAGCACAGAGGCCTCTCCCCAAAACATGTCACATATCTCCTCACGCTGCGCCGATCTCCGTGTACAGTAATAAAAACTAACCAGATTTATATTTCCTGACAAGACTGTCCGCTCGTATTTCGATTCGTATGAAAACTAAACGTTGGCGCTTTCCGTTTTGACACGCAGGTTTAGGTTTAGCCCACCTCACCGTTTGGCGTCTGTCATGAAGGTGGAAGTGGAGCGTGCAGTGTCCAATCAGAAAACAGCTTCACAGACAGCAGCCAATCAGAGCGCGGGAGAGGCGGGCTTAAGGGATGTTTTGGGCGCTATCTGCTGGACACTTCGGAGACCGCAATAACCTGAGTCAAAACAAGAGTGAAACTGAACAAGGACAATCAATCTGCACAATCACTGTCAGTCATAATGTGGAGTCATTGTCCCCTGAGAGATATCCATGGCCTAGCACGTAAAGGAGATATATTAACGTGCATATGACATATTTTTTGTAATTATTACTTGTTTGGTGAGATGGTACCTTTGTTTTATGTCAGTTTGTGGGAAAAAGAAAAAAAAAAAAAAAAAAAAAAAGAAAGAAAGACAAACAAAACAAAACAAACAAAACTACGCAAGATTATTATAATTATTATTATTATTATT
>KN474241.1:0-11441 GCA_000787095.1 Periophthalmodon schlosseri | reverse complement strand
GTGTCCGTGTCTCTGGGGAGCGCCGTGGAGCAGGTGCTGTGGCCCTCCTCTCCTCTCCCCCCTCCTTCCCCGCGCTCATCCCCCGCCCCTTTCCCTCGCTCTTTCTCCCTGAGGACAGTTCATGTGTTGTCCTTCTCCTACCCCGCACACATCACATCAGCGCACCGTGTCGGAGCTGCTCTCGTTTTGCTTGTTGTAGTTTTATTCGAACAAGGATGCGTTAAAATCCCGGATCTTGCTCTCGTTGGTGGCGCGGTGAGTAGTTTCCTGTTGTTTAGAAGTAGCTTACTCTTGAAGTTTGAGCGCTGTGGTCTGTATTGTGCTGTGTTTCAGTTTTGCATATCGTCAACTCCATTTTGTGCTTAGCGACTTGTTCTTGCTTTTATTGCGGGGTTTAACGCGCTCGTTGGTCGCTCAGTTTGGTTTGAGAAAGCCCACACTGACTGGGACTACTGTCATGTTCACATCGCTGGCGTCACCAAATCTTTTTTTTTTTTTTTAATAAAAATGAATTTGCGTTGATTAAAACGCACGGTGCTACTCTGTTTGCAGGGTTTATGGCACGCAAAATGATAAAATCACTCATTAAAACGAAATCAAGCAGTCTCGTTTGTTAAAGCGTTACAGACATTGCAAATGTAGCATTAGAAAACTACTTCTGGGTGGCTTTTCAAAATAAACGGGTGACATCAACGCGTGGCTCCAATTACGCGCAAAGAGTTTGGGTTTTCTGGTAACAACAAGTCTAATGCCCATAGTACTATCATGTGAATTCAGTTTCCATTGGGTAAATTTCAAGTTTTAGGTGAATGTGGTGAAGTGCACTTCCGGTTAGGTGTGAGACAATGAGCAGCTTGACTGAGCAGCTGCAAGCGAGGCTGCAGTTTAAAGTGACTGTGGTTTATCGTTATGTTATCTTTCCCGTCTAACTCGTCTGTGATTAAACAGCGCTACTGTTTGCCTCTGGTAAACTTAGTGCACACGTGGATATGGTCCTGTGTCACCCAGTTTCCTTGTGATGCTCGTCACACACCGGCAGCACCCATGAGAGTCAGCGGAGTGGCTCTTTAATCCGGGACCTTTAACAGCGCCTGTATTGTTCAGCTCAGATAGATGCCGCTGGGCGCATTAGCAGCAGTCAAGCGGATCACGGCGCTTTTGTGTGTACACAGCCCGCAGGTGGAGTTCAACACACACAGCTCCACGCACCATGTGCTGCTGCTGCCGCTGACCTGCCGGAGACCAGCTGCTCATCAGGGGTTACTGAGTAAACCTCCAATCTCTTTAATTACCCCCTCTCAGAAGATAGGCCTACTGTAAAGCCACGGCCATTCACTGCTTCTGTTTGGACAGTTTAGCCTATCTCTAGTGCAAGCTCACACATACGGTGTGATTATCAATTAACTGTGAGCAGAATATACATAGTGAATAGAATTATGTAGATCTACCTGTAGCACCATATAAGGAGTCTCCATGGTTATAGTGAAGTCAACATAGTCACACTGCCCTGTCTAATATAATAGTCACCCTGGATCCATCATCCTGGATTTCCACAAAATGTCATATTATTGATAAGTACCTGTATAACATGATATAGAGCATCTGTAAAGCTGAGTCCTATTGTAATTCACTTCTGAGAGTGAAGAATCAATGCAGTTTTAATAATGTGTTCAAAAGGGTAGTGTGGGGATAGTAAAAAGCTTGTCAATAATGCATTATCAAAATATTTATGAAAGTTTGCCTTAAAAATCACATGCCTGTATGTTCACACAGCTTATGTAGTCACCAAACACTGAACAGAAAAACGTTATGGAAGCCCCAGACACAGTGTGTACATAATTCACCATAAACTAAACAGCTCTAATGCACTAATGGCAGTTAAGCTGGCTCTTCCTTCTTTTTGTCACCAGTAAACAATGCATTCCCTTTAAAGCAGGTACGCATTCTATTAATAACATATCCAATTCACCAGAACTAACCACTCCTTGGAAGTTTATCATGGCTGTTTTTGCTGTTTGTCAGGTTAACTGCACGCCCTGATCTTGTTGCTTTCTTTCTGTCTTTCGTTGTGGTATCTCTTGACACAAACCAACGCTTTGTATCACACACCTTTGCACAGGCTGTGACTGTGTGTGTCTCTGAGCTCGGGGCCAGCCTTAGGATGTGCTGCTGCGGCTGTCAAACTGTCTGACAAGTGTCTACACACACCTCCATCACAGAGGAGGAAATACAGTGTGTGTGTGGGCACTGTGTTTTATCTCTTTGCATCATCTGGATCATGGTATACAGATCAGTGGCATGGGTGAAGTGATAAGGGGTGATGCAGAAGTGTGGTGGAGCAGACACAGGCAAGCTTTTTGGATTGTGAATTTGCATGCGTTGTAAAACAATGTTTTTAGAAAGGTCATAATGTCAAATTGCTATGGTCTGGGCAAGATGAAAAAATGAATATAAACAAGACAGAATTGAATAATTTAGAAATTACTGAACTCACTGCGATTGATTTTTGATTAATTTCACAGTTGTGATTGTTATTAAAAGGGAAAGACATCATTTTTACTATTGAGTTGTTGAGTATCTTGTGAAAAGCATTACTTATGTGTTCAGCTTTCTATTATAAGTGAGAATTTTTAAACTGGTGAAAAGTTACAATATCTTGCTTTAAATTGTTAATTGCTAAGGCAATGTTGTACATTTTTCATCAACCTGAAACCTACGGATATGAGTCCAGTGTATTAGGCAATTACTAGGCTATTATTATGTACTATTGGCATGATTATTATTGACCAGCAAAACAAGTTAAACCCTTAATTCTCTTTCATGCACACTAGATTACCATATTCATACATGCACTGGGATTACAGATTACTGCTATTGCTGTATTTTTTCTAAAACAATTATCCTTCTAAAATCTAGTTCTTTAAATTAATCAAACCAGGGATGCAGTTAAATCACAATTCAAACTGTATCAAATCATTTTACTAATTAATAGGCAAAATTCGTCACAACATTCCAATGAAAACCAGTGTGACAAGTGTAATGAAATAATTGCTATCTAACATCACAAAAGTAAACGTGATTAATCCTGACATTTAAGCATGAAGCATCATTTGACACAATTACTGGATGAGATATTAAAATGATTTGCTAAATATGAAGTTGGATAGCTTTGAATAATAACCGGTAACATGGGCGGGGCAGATGGAGTTTTGTGGTACCATCACACGATAGCACATGTTTACATACAGATAGTAGAGCTGAGTGAGGTGAGTACTTTTGAATGCTTGTTTTGTTAGTCATTGTTCAGTGTCATTGTGCATACTTGTACTGGGGAAATGATGCGTGCTGCGCCGTTCCGTGATGGTGAATGACGCTAATGCTAATTACCCAAACCAACAGTTAGTCTAACCGTACATGACTGACCGGCCTGTCCTTAAAGCTCCCATGTTATGCCAAACAGGCTTTAAACATGTGATGGTAGTTTGTATATGCAAGTATTTTTTATGAACGGAGAGATGAAAGTGCCCCTGTAGGTTCATGTTTGAACTCACTTTGAGCATTTCTGTACTTAAATTACGTGTGCGAAGGAAAGATTCTATTTGTTATTGTGAATGTCATGTTGTTAGGTATGCTGCTATGTAAACTTGCTTCGAGTTCACTCCTCACTGATGCCAGTAGAGGGCGTCAAAAAACACTAATCCAAGTGTTCTCTGTGCTGGGAAATTTTAGATTAAAACACAATTTTATTGATCATGTATACAATAATGACATCAGATTTTTATTTAAAACATTTGCCTTGCCTGTTTTAATTCACAGTGACCATATTATAGTATTATATTATTTTTTATAAATGTTGTAAAGGCCAATATACTCTATGATCAAAGTAGATTAGGACATGGTTAGAAATAAAGTCAGTTTAACTGAATATTGGAGATTTAGTGCCAAACCGTAATTATTAAATATAACACATAACACAAAACTTTCTTCCTTTTTTTAATGCACGTTAAAGTTGAGGTAGAGGACCAATAAAGCAACAAGATTTCCTCTGGCTCCTCATTCAAATGCTAAATAATGTCTACACACTAAAAAGCACAAACTACAGTAATAAATCAAGCACTTGATGAAGGTAAACAGTCAAGTGTTTTTTTTCCAAATTCAGCTCAAGAGGTAGGAGATAGGACTTAGGAGGTAGGGTCTAGTGTTTGGGGTTGAGGGCAATGCTAGATCTGACTGCTCTGATGGTTCTGCTCCTCCTGCTTCTTAGGCTCTTTGTCCTCAGTCTCAAGCAGGACTTTCTCCCATTTTGTGGTCTGGATTTCAGGAGGCTGGTTTGGTCTGAGCAAGATAAAACAATAAAAGGTAACATAGTGATCTGAATATGTTATGTGTTAGCAGTTAATACCCCATAGAAGTAAAATACCCCCTCTATAATATTACTATGCGGTCATAGCACTGATGAAAGACCATCCATTCACGAACTGCACTATTCAGGAAAGGTCAAATTTTCTATTTGTGATTTTTCAGTATTGGTACTTGTTCAAAGGAGTATTTAGTTTTGTTATAGTTTCGTATTGATTAGTATCTGGATATGACTTTCCATTGTCCAAAAAAAATGTGTGCTACTCCCATAATCCTCACTGCAAAAGAACAAGTGTGATTTATTCGTACAATTGCAATCTTCACTTTCACCACCAGATGTCACTTTCATCCCCAATCCCTCTGAACAGTTTAAATGGGGTTATTCCTTGTAAATCTCTCTTCTCCTCTGTCTCATGCTGTTACGTGCTATTATCCCTCCTCCCTTTTGTTGTGCTACTGTTGGAGGTGTCACTTATTACAGTCTGTACTCTCTCCGCTCCATTTCTCCTCAGACCATAAATGCGCTCTGAGGCTGCTTGCTCCCCAGGGGTCACATGCATACATTTGGTGACGCACTCTTGCCCCTGACTCAGCTAATTGTGCTTACTCTATCCATAGCTCCAGTCATTTTAGCCCCATGCAAGTCTGTGTAGTGTAGGGCTGAACGATTTTTGAAACACTTTTTCAAAATTTTTGTGATTATGATTTGAATTACAATTTTTGATAGTAGTATTCTGTTCAAAGTTCACATTTTAAACACGTCCAGGGGCACTAACATTTGAGAAAAGACTGAAATATGAACTGCTAATACAAAAAATCCATGCATTTTAGAACATTTTTTTGAAACTTGGTTTAGTTTGATCATTGATGATTTGATTTAAACATGTATCTGAACAGGGGCACAGGTGGTCATATCATTTGGAACATTACTCATCAGTTCACACAATATCATTCACTTGATACAGCTCTCATTCAGAAACATACATGATCATTGAATTCACCTTGTTTTTTTCAATACCACAGGTCTCTTCTCACGTGGCTAAGGACATTGGCCCAAACTGTTCAATATAGAAACGCAAAAAGATGGAAAAAAAAAAAAAAAATTGTGAGTACCCAAAATCCGACAACAAAGGATTTCACACCTGTCAAATAGGGAGAAGGGCCTCAATGGAGAGCACAGAGACATCCTACATATCCTGTATATCCAAAGAAATATCAGATGTTCAAGAACACATTGCATACTGTAAAAGTAGTGTTGATCTATTTGCTATTCTAACATCTTTCAATTTTTTTTTTAGCATAAATATATTTGAGCACGTACTGCAAAATCTAGTAATCTGCTATTGGTAATATGTATATTTACTTTTAATTATTTATTTCACATTATAAAATACAGACAGGTTTTAGAAGAAAAAGTAAATCTTTTCTAGCCCCAGATTCCTGTGTGTAAAATGTGATCCCCAATGTCAGACTACTCTAAACCAGTGATTCTCTGTGGTCTCTGCGAGCAGGACTGAGGCTTCTGAGCTGCACTGTCAAATGAATGAAAGAGCACATGAAAACACATAACAAACGTTTGAGAGTTTTGATGGTAAAACGTGCTTTTGGGGGATGATTTTGAATGTAAAACTGCATTTTGCTGTGATAAAATTTTGTTTAGGATTTTGTGTGAGCCGTTTTGCAGATGTCAGTTTTCAATAGAGAAATGTGTCAAAGCTATTGAAAAAAAAAAAAAGTTTTTCTCTTAAAAACATAATAATTTCAATTTTATACAACTTTTAGCCAAACAGATAAAAATAAAAGTATGTGTTTTTTCATTTTGGATATTTTTGTAGCACTGAAAAACATGCGTACTTACTGTGAACGGGGCTTGCATCTCCACAAACCTGACTCTTCCTACTTGTTTTCATGAAGATTTTGTTCCTTTGGCTGTTGTTTCCTTTTTCCTATTTCACAGTATGGTATGAAACATATCTTTCTCCATGTAGAATCAAAACATGCAGGTGACGTGACACCTCCAGAAAGTTACACAGTGTTGCTTTAAATTCATTATCAGACTTCATCAGGTCAAGAGAACATACAGTTTAGGACAGACCAGCGTAGAAACAAGCTCACACTGAGGCAAAAACAAAGATCTTTGTTTACATGAGACAATTTGCATGAAACTTAGGGATTAGCAGGGGATTTTGTTTTTTACAGTTGACATTACCTATCTATTACGTAAATAGTTGCTGTCATTGTGATTTGATAATTGCACCTATACTCAAATTCCGATTCCGATTGCGAGATTACTGTGCAGCCCTACATGCCTGTCTGTGCAGTGTCAGATGCCATGAGCAGTGCACCAGGGCTCTTGTTTATGGATTGTAAGGGAAGTGTTAAGTGAGCTGCCGAAAGGACTGGGGGCCTGTAAAGCCATTTAGCGCCCCCCAGAGTAACCCCAGAGACCGCTGTGTTGACGCCACTCTGACTACCATTACAGACAAGTTTAAGAGGCCGTAAACATTTGGCTACTTCTCCTCTCCCGCGTGGTGCTCCTGTCTTGTGTGTGTGTGCGCAGCCCCAGTCAGAGGAATTTGCCCAGAAGCTATTGTAAAAAGCAGTGTTAAGTCTTTTAGTGGTATTATCAAGCCGAATAATTACATCCAAGGTATAATGTAACCAGAGCTACAGTTGTATTGTGGACTGACTGGGGCTGTGTGGTATGAGGGAAAGATGTAATAGTTATATGATGGATAATATTTGCAATTGCCAAGTTTGTCGAGTTCTAGACAAAAGTAAAAAAGGGTTACTATAAATTTGTCTGATTCAAAACAGGACTAAACCAGATCCAGTTCCAATCCAAACCCTATCCTTAAACCAAAGACTTCAATCAGGGTCAAGCCAGATCTAAACCAGGACTAAACATCTACTTTATCAGGTGTAAGCAAGGGATAGTTAAAAGTGCTGTACCTGAAGTTTAATGCCTTAAATATGTGAAAAACAACTAGTTCATTTTACAGTTTAAAGTTACTTCTCAGTTTCTTAACACATTCTAAGTATTCACCACGATGAGTACATAAGGTTTCCAACCTTTTTTGTCTTCTGTGTCCCCAAAACGTTGTCTCACAGCCTTGAATACCCCTTTATCAAGTAATGTGTTATTTTTTTCTTTTTTACTATTATTAGACGATACCAACTATTCTATTTTTGTGTTTTAATGATATTTATGTCAAAATTATCCTACAGAAACATTATAAAGCATGTAAATTACTAAGAATTAGTTAGATTCAAGTTCTATTCAATTCCATCTTTCTTTTAGATCTGAAATCATTCCAAGTACCCCCTGGCATTGCTTGTGTACCCCCATGGATCCCCGTACCCTGGTTAGGAAACACTGCTCTTTTTCATCATTTTCAGAGACCACGGTTAACAACTAGTAACAACAACTAGCATGCTAACAGTGCATTTTCTGGTTCTTGTACACAAGCAGCTCTGCTTGTGTATAAGTCTCTCCATGGCCTAGCACCAAAGTACATCTCTGACATGTCAGTGCCATATGAACCACCTTGCACTCTGAGGACTTCAGGGACCGGCCTCCTGCGGGTGCCCAGAGTCAGGACTAAACATGGGAATCAGTGTTTCAGTTTTATGCAGCTAAAACTTGGAACAGTCTTCCTGAAGATGTGAGACAGGCCTCTACTTTGACAATGTTTAAATGCAGACTGAAAACAGTTCTGTTTAGCTGTGCATATGACTGAAAGGTTTTTATTCTTTAATGTTAATTTTATGATGATTATTTGTGATTATTTATGTTTTGATTTGTTTTATTGTGATTTTAATGTCTTGCCTTAATAAACTTGCCTTGCCTTGGACAATAAAACATGCTTTATAATTAGTCAGTTTGACTGTATTACATGGACAAAAACTTGATACTGCCACTTTAAGCTACAACCACTAAACTACGGCAAAACCTAAACTACAGGCTTATTCTGATTTCATATTTTTCACACTAACATTGGGGAATGTATTTAATTTCTTATGGAAAATGCATTGGCCAATAGTGATATACAGTTTAGATTTCTATTGTCCATTAAGTACCACTACTGTGGCCAATACTAACATGGCAATGGTTATTTTGTGGTTTGGTCCAACCTCTTTCTCTGACCCATGCTTGTGCTCCTGTGCTATAGTAATGTGTCTGCTTCCTCCCACTCCCAACCACTCCTCCCAAAGTGAAAGACGACAACATAGAAAGGTGTCAAAGATGAGCCTCAACATGTCCGACATCCCATGACATCAGACAACATGTACTGTTACTGCTGTTATTCATTGCATTGTGGGGACTAAAATATGTACACTCACACGCACCATGGGGACCTGCCTGCCTCCTTTATGGAGACAAAAAGCTGGTCCCCGTGACGTAGGTTCTTTCTTATTAGATCAAGATCATGATTTAAAGAGCCGATATGGGTTAAAATAGGATAAGGTTTAGGCAAGTCTCCAGGAAATTTATGCAATGCTATGTGTGTCCTTGTGTGTGAATGAGTGAATGAGAAAATGTAGGAGATTGCACATTGACAATGAATAATCATGATATTAATCTTGTGGTGGGAGTTTAACTGTAATTTGTTGGCTGCACTCAAACACTAAAGCAAAGGCTCATGGTCTATATAACTTACTCTGCTTTCTTTTCACCATGCTACATTTTAGACCCATGAGCTTTTCGATTTGCTATATTGTCTACACTTAGCTCTGGACAATATCTTTTTATTAATCATAAGATGATTCTGATTCAATATGGCATTTTGGAGAGAACATCATATTGTAATTCACTGATTTTGTGTGTAATGCAGCTTTATGCTTGAAAACCCCATCTGCAAATCTGCGATACTGTTAGCCATTATTGTGATTTGATTCAAATATGACAATAAATGAATAGCTGGTTTCGTTATTTGTACCTTGGTGTTCTGGTGTGGAGGTCTTGGGTTTTCTTCTGTGCATATAGCCTTGTCAGTCTGTCTGATGATTGAAAGGCAGCACACACAGTAGTCTCCTCTGCTGTCAACCCGGGCCAACTTTTCTGAAAACTTAGAAGGAGTTCACCACGGACTTGTTGTGACATTGCTACAAGTTTTATAGTATTACGTGGCGGTACAATATTAGCAGTGTGGCTTGTGTTAGCGTTCAGAATATGGTAGAGTATGTTAACGATTAGCACATTGCAAGTTTGCTGTTATTTACGATTTTTGGCTCTTCTTGCTGGGGCTGAACCATTTTGTCCAAACTATATTTGAACTACTTATCTTATCTAAGAATCACATATATTTCAGAATGTTTGTCGTGGTATATAAACTACAGGGTTATCAGGTTTTTAGATGATAAAACAGAATATTTAGTTCATTGCAAACAACTTAAATAATTGCAGCCTTTGTGATTTGCCAATTGCCTCCTATCAAATTGTGGTTTAAATTCTATTGTGATTAATCTTGCAGCCCTACTTCTTGCTATTCTGTATAAAACCTGCTAACCCTGTAGTTTAGACCTCTACCAAAATGTTCTGAAATACAAAAGATTCTTATAGTTTGCTTAATGTGCCAGTATCTTTAAGCTACTGTTTGAAAGTATTTGTTCAGTCCTGGCTAATTACTTCATCTATCTAGTACTGTGTAAAGTTGGCGGTTCTTTTGTAATGTAACTATATAATTGGTTAATCCTTATGTAATCTATGCACTAGCCAACCAGACAGTGATTTTCTCCATGGGATTATTAAACAGGTCAAACCACCACAGCACAAATGCAGGCCCCCAGTGGAGCTCTTTTTCTGTTAGCTCATTTGACTCATTTGACCTTTGTCCAAGCTAATTAAGCTGCTGTGTGGTGTTTTAAGGAAAATCATGAAAATGTACTCCACGTAAGAAAGGAAGGTTTATTTTTACTGTTGTGCAGGCCTGTGTTGGGATTTGGGACCACGTGGTAGGGTTGCACGAATTTTGAATTTAAATTTATAAAGTAGACATTTTAAACCTGCCCAGGAGAATTGACAAAAAGACTGAAATATGAACTGACAAACTAATACAGGAATTATGTGTATTCCAGAACATGTTTGTACAGATTTAAACTACAGCGTTAGCAGATTTTATGCAGAATAAGACAGGATATTTTGTTGTTTGTGGAGGAATTTGTGGTTCTTCAAAAACTGCAGCCTTTGTGATTTTCCTTTGCAATTTCAATTTAATTGAAATTAATGTTGCAGCTCTACCATGTGGAATTGATTCACAAATATAGGAGTCTAATCTAATAATATTTTTTTTTTTGTCAGTTGTACATTTTAAACATATATTGTAATAACAGTAATAGTAACATTCAAGAAAACACCAAAATATGAACTAAACCACAAGGCAGGTTTGTGCAAACAATTCAGTCAGTTCTAATTGTCAATGATCCTCTTGGGTCTTTTTAATGGGGAGGCCCACAGTCATCCTCAGTCAGTAAAAGCATGTGTTTTGGAGCAAAGTTCAGACTTTGGGGGATGAAATATGAAATTTTACTAATTATTAAATGGCAATGTATAATGTGTATTGTTTATGTTCCGAAAGTTGAAATTTGGGCTGCAACTGTTAAAAGACTAATCGTGACTAATCGTAACTACTAAAATAATCATTAGTTACAGCCCTAGTTGAATGTTGTGTATTTGATTTTACTAAGTTAAAATAAAATAAAACATTGAAACTGAAAAATTTGAGGAAAGAAATCATGATTCATTTTTTTGTCATATTGCCCAGCCCTAGCATAAAATTAGCAGTCCTATTATAAGGTCACCCATAGAGGCAAGGTTTTTGTTCTCAGCAGAGGACATCATCACATGTTAAATATTGTAACCTTTGCAGTTTGTTAGTTGAATTCATTGAAATCACATTTTTTTTCTTCAGTTGATTTTTCTTGATTAATAAGACTTAGCTAAATCAGTTACTCTCAATTTGTGTTTCTCGCTGTTGTGTCTTATCCTCTGACTTCCTGCCGGCAGGGGTCCAGAAAGGTCGGAGTTGAAAGGTGAAAGGTCACTGTCAGACGCCCGACCCCCCTTTTCCTGGAGTCCACCC